>JAHWFP010202659.1:165653-214797 GCA_023313725.1 Lithobius niger | reverse complement strand
GGGGGTGATTTTTTTCCATAAACAATAAATTAAACTGTAACCCTGAAATATTAACGAGGAGATTTTTGCCACAAAAAGGAAATAAGAAACCAATTTGTAAATGCCAGTACACAAGCCTAACTCGCAGACCAGGGACTGCCATCAAGTTCATTAATAGAGATCTCCATCACAATGGGGTGTTAGATCTCTTACCACATGCAGTGACAAGGACAGGACACCCCTATCCTTGTCTCAATTTATGTCAACATTAAACATAACAAATATTTGAATTACAGAAAGTTTCATTTTATGTATACTGGGGAGGAGAGGAGGAGAGGGAGGAAGGATGGGAGACGAATTGATTAGAAGTCCAGTCCAGTTTATTTTGCATGTTCCACAATGAGGGTGGTTAAAACAAGTTCAAAGATACATTTGGTGAGTGGAATTCATTAATGGGACCATATTTCAAGTTTTTTCCTCCCGATTCATACTTCCGGGCACTATTTTGGAATTGTTGGTAACATAAAATGTGTCCAGCAAAAAATTTGCTCCTGTTCCAGTGCAACTCTAACCAGTTTTAGCTGTGACCTCTCTTTACCTTGAACTTTAAGTTGACCACGATTTACCCCTTCGTGTGGTGGTGGAAAGTAAGGAGGGTAAGGCACTTCCATGAAATTCTTCACATGTGACTCGGTTACGAAATATTTTACTCCAATTCCATCACTTACACCATCTGATAGTTAAGGGGCTGGACGGACACTGACTCACCCCAGGAATGTTAGTGGGTCCACCCCCTTCTGTCACCCTTCCACGTCTGTGGTAAATTTATTTATTTATTTATGAATGCTAAGGATCACGAATAGTCCCAGGAGTCCTAAATGCTTACCTTTGAGTCTTCGTTATCACATGTGGCTCCAGAAAGGATAAATCTTCGAAGTACTTGTAATTACTAGTGCCACCATCTCTTTTTATTTTAAGAGCTCTGCTGTAAGAATCTCGCAGATTTTTCCATCTTGTCTCGCAATCAGAAGCTAGAATACCGAAAAGAAAATTAATTTTAATGGCTGATTTTTGCTGCAAACTACATGCTAATAATTCTGTTGACTGAATTATTTTTCACAGTGCTATCACCAGAAGTTTCAATGAACCAGGGCAGTGAACATAAAAAAGGGCGAGGGGGGAAGCAACTAAAGGAAGTAAGCTTTTATCAATGATCGTCCTTTTTGTTACTGGTTTCACTGTCTCTTTGCCGACAGTTTGAAAATTTATCACATCGTTCAGTTAGTTCCAATCACATACTTTTCCAAACTAACTTTAACCCTGTAGTGCAATGGGCTTTACTAATCATGTGAACTTTTTATATCTAAAAAAAATGCAGTGCTTCATTTAAACTTTGAAAATACTAAACTTTCTCACTTTCTTGTTTCACTCCTTCTAAAGATTCCCTTAAAGAGATAAAGCTTGGCATTTTAATTGCTACAGTAGTAATCTTAAATTTCACCAAAAAAGCACTGCAGAATCTGTACTGCTAATTTCATCTTTTAAGTTTTAATTTTATGAATTTTGGCCTCTGTAAAGTTTTCATTCACCCTCATCTATGAAAGGAGATGGTGCGTTACAACATTGGTAACGCTCATGAATTCATAGAGGACTACACAAAGCCGAGCGAAGGAGGCGATCCGTTACAAAATTGGTAACGCCAAGAATTTGTAGGGGGATTCGTTAATCCACAATTCGTTAATCCAAAATACTGCCACCACATCCAAGATGGCTGACGTCAGTAATCCTTATCTATTCTATAAAGATCAGTCCTTATCTGATCATCTTTATCAACAAATGACGTATTCACGTAGAGGAGGGGAGGGGTAGGGCTTATCTTATGTCTTATCTTGGCCGCGACCCTTTCTATTGTCTGGCTAAACGAGCCGTCCTCTCACTTGTATATCCATACACTTAATGAGTGGCATACACATAAAGTTTGGGAATACGTATGTTAACTGACGATAAACGGCACACACAAGTGGGTTTTCTTGGTGAAGAAAACTGGCATAGTAGTATGGCAAGCGGGAGGTGCGTCTGTGGATAACAGCATTGGTGGATCGCATCACTGTCACCAGTCTGTAACTGTGACTGCTACGACGGCAGTGTTGAAGCAGGTGACATACTCTGGTGTCCAGTTGCCATTGAATAACTAATTCGCCAGTAATTCAACCAGTAACAAACACAAATTGATACAAAAAAGTTTACTTTCTTGAATTCTTCTCCAGCACATCATACATACAGATCATCATCAAAGCCAGGTTTATGAGGTCCGGGCCTAGGTCGCCGCATTTGGAAACAGAAATACTGGCAGCAGCAGTTAAAACCTGCATATTCTTTTAAACCGATTATGCGATTCTTTAGTCGAGGTTGATCAGCACAACTCTACGTTATCAAAATCTTGACCCAAAGCACGTGATCGAGAAATGCAAGAGCAAGAAGAGTTACAGTAGTTAAACATGGGATGAACTGCTATAAAATGAAAGATAGAGAAAGTGTACAAATGTGATGAGTTATTAAGATATTGTGATGAAGTTCTCAGATTTCTCAAGTGTAAATTTAGGAATTAGTGACTACTCTCACTGCTTCCCTCTCCCCACCAAATTCCCATTTCTTCACACAAGCACCTTAAACTCAGACCAAAAAAAAAAAAAAAAAAGAGTGCCTGAAGTCCCTACAGAGTTAAAACTGCGAAGCTTTCTATTAGACCCATGTTGCTGAGACCTAAGTAAAATATTCTAAATCTTTTAGTTCCAACGTAACAGTAACTGGGAACTACGTACGGTATCGTTATCTTTTGTTAATGAACATTTCAATTTAATAAACTGCGTGATGGGTGCTCTTCAGACAGACCAATCAAACAAAAAAAAAAAATGGTTTTGTGCATGTGAAGTCCCAAACCTTGGGGGGGGGGGGGGGATCCATAAGCACCCTACAAACAATCAGTTTAAACAAACATACCTTGTATTCCCAATTTCCGTGCAATGTGGTCAAAGGCCATGGTCTTTTTTGATAGCTTTACTCTATTATTTCCTTTGGAGTAAATGACCGATTGCTTTTTAACTTCGGCAATAAATACTGATGTTTGTTCTTCATCCAGTTTTATTTGTGCAGTGGAATCCTGAATGAGCAAACAAACAACAACAAAAACTCAAACTAGCATAGCCTTACAGTATTACAGCCTAAAGAACGTGAAAATTAAGAGACACTAACACAATTTTTATACACAAGAATTTATGTAAAAATACAAAATGTAAAAACTGTTCTAATTGAGTAACACAAATGCAGTACTTATAAATACAAAAGTGATTGCCTAATAAATGGGCGAAAAAATCATTGACAGCTCGATGGACAAATTAACAAAGCCAAAACTAGTATCAACTGAGGTGTGTTTTGAATAACAGCAGGAAAAATTGAACAAGTTTGGGCACAGAATGTGCTTGCTTTATCGGCTCCTGATAACAGTGCATAACAAAAAAAATGGTGTACTATAAGGCTGGGTAATTTTACAATAATTCACTGTACTGTTGAACAACATTTGTTTCTACAAATACTCATATCATTAGCTTTAGTTAATAATTTTACGTTCAATACCAAATTATAGTAAAATAGCCCAACCTTGTAGTTTAACATTTTTTTTTATTCCTGGTATTCAGTACATACCTCAGTTGATAATAGTTTGGCTTTGTTAATTTCTCCATCGAGTTGTCAATATGATTTTTGTGTGTTCATTTATTATCAGTTTTGTGTCCTATAGCATAAGTATCTAATTTAAAAATGTCACATTGCTTACTTTAAAAATTCGAGTCCATGTTTACGTTTTGTACGATTAGATTTCAAAGTAAAGGATATTTACCGTTCCAATATCCTCACAAATTTTCGACAGTCAGATTTTCTGGAGTTGGAGGGGCTCAGAACGACTGTCTTCATCAGGCTACCACATGAAACGTACGTTCGTCTGCTTTCGTCTGCGTTCGTCTGAAGACAGTCGTTCTGAGCCCCTCCAACCCCAGAAAATCTGACTGTCGAAAATTTGCAAGGAAATTGGAACGGTAAATATCCTTTACTTTGAAATCTAAGCGTACAAAACATAAAGCATAAGTATCATTTGTTTTAGCCGCATTCCTAGCGAAAGATAATATCGCAAGCGTAACTTCCACTAAACTGAACTGGTTTAGAAATATACACTTTCGAACATTGGCGTGTTGAGTTAAACTAGTTGGTTGTAATGAACTATATTTGTAGATAGATGGGTAGATAGATTAACCATAACCCATAGAATTACAGACAATTAACAAAATGGATACAGCTTTAAAAATAAAATTTTGTTGTTGTTAGACTGATGTAGGTAACTCTTTTTTTCAGCAAACTGAATAATTAAATCAAAATTTTTTCGAATATCAGAGATAAGAACTCCTAATTTGATGCAGTAGAAAACGTAAGGCAACATTTTTATTTAAAAAAAGTAGGGATGTGCCGATGTAGCTTTTTTGCCGATGTACCGATACCGATTACTGTCAAAACGTAATGCCGACAACTGCCGATATAACACTAAATAATGATTATTTTGCAAAAAGTGAAAGTGTGATACAGTTTATGCTGCCGATGTAGCCTACTACAAGAAAAGAAATTATATTTAACATAGCCTCATAAAAATATTAAAGAAAATTAAAAAACTTGTAATACAAAGCTCGTTTTCCCTGCAGCTTTTTTCCCCAGACCTTACCCCACAAAAAAAGTGCATGCAGCCACACATTTTCTGCACAATTGTAAAGATGTAAAAATCTAAATATGTGAAAATATTGATATTAATTAATGAACAGACGAGCACGCATGATATATTAGTCCTAAAATACCAGTAAGCAGCAGTTTTTCTTATCTATTTGCAGGCGACGTTTGTTTAAAACTATAAGTTAAATGGTTTTTTAATACATAACTTCAGAACGGGTGGAGCTAACGACTTGTGGTTTACACCATCGGAAAGCTGGCGAAAAAGGGTTAAAATGGTGTATTTGAACGTCAAAATCGGTCAATATTTAGTGAAGTTATGGCTGTTTCCGTACACATAGAAAAAAGTGCGGCTTATATTTGATCGAATAAGGTGTATCGGCACATTGGAGGTGGACATCGGCGGTACCAATATATCGGAATTCCCCCGATAACTGTCAATACCGATATGAATCCAATAAATCGGCACATCTCTAAGGGTGCAGTAAAGGATAACGGAGGGTCAAAATTTTGTAGTGATATTGAGGTATTACAATATATCGCGATGTTTCTCTTCTTGGAAAATTGGCAAACACTGTTTATAGTGGTTTAGGTTAAACATCGACAAAACAATGAGACCAGAAGCCGATACGCAACACATGTACAGTTTTTCCTGCTATCGGTTATTTACATATGTACAGCAGTTTGAAATTTGTGATGCTACTTCCTATTGTTGGTTGAGTTGCAGTGATGGTGCTGTTCTGTGTTGGTGGAGGAAGGCTTTCCGATGGGAGTTAAGATGCATGATGAGAGTAGGTGTGACAATTTTGAAGAACATTTTAGAAGCTGGTTCCTGAATGTTCATCAGGGAAAATTTGTTTTGATAATGTATCACGATGCTCTCTAGGCATACGGAGGTGTGCTACTTGATATAAGGAGTATTTGCGCTTTCTTCAATTGATCCCGTGTTTGGGTTTTATGTGATGGAGTGCTACCTCATTTTTCCTGTTTTTCTTTGTCACGGCGAGTAGATGTCTTGTAGAAGTGCCACATAGAAGTGAAAAGATCAAAAAAGCCCTTGTCAAAACGGCGTCGAGTGTATCTGCAAGAACCCTCCTCACAACATCAAATCTTTCCCCCAAAAGAAGGTGCGCCACTCCGAAGAATCCCGTACGGAAACTCACCATGAAGTAAGCCCTCCAGACTAGACACAAACCTACATCCGATCACCCACGACCATCCAAGTCATGGCTATCACACCAGGTCCATGGTCAAACACCCAACGTGTGGAATAAGAGACCGAACCTGAGAAAGCAAATCCCTCCCCATCCACATCTGACTCACCTGAACCAGATCCAGAGATCTATGCCATTCCAAACCCTGAGTCTCTATGCCATTCCGTGCTCCAGAGTGTCTATGCCAAACCCAGAGTCTATGCCATTCCGTGCTCCAAGTACTCTATTTATGTAGGAGATACCAAACAAAGAGTTTGTGTAAGCCTGCAAGAGCACCAACCACAGAGCAAGAAGAGGGCGGCACCATCGCCACAACTAACCAACAATAGGAAATAGCACTGGAGTTTCAAACTGTTGTATATGTAAATAACCGGTAGCCTAGTGCAAGTTCTTCCAAGTGGCCTGAAGAAATTGTAGATTATTGACTTTATTGACAATCGAAAATTTCCAAATTTTCAACATCAAGTTGGATTCCTTCTTGGTTTAAAGAGTACAATGTACGCTATTGCTTCAATTCATTTGAACATAATCAAGTAAAATGAGCCTGTCGGCCTTCAAGATTATAAGGAATTTTTTTTCACTGTACTTTCCTAGTTGGCCTTACATTTTGATACCTTCCTTGATCATTTCATAGCTTTTACGGGATTGCTCAGAATTTCTCGGGAGGGGAGAAGAGGAGGGGATACACCATTTTCTATTACCCTTCAAAGGGTGATCAACATTTTTCATTTGCTCTAAAGGGAAGGGGGGGGGGGGTCTATAAAAATCTTTAGTATTTTTTTGACTATTCATGTTGTGCAATTTACCAAAAAATATCTTCAGATTCTTAAAAAAGTTCGACATAAGCAAGAAAATTACTGCAGCTTTCCAGGCTATTATAAGGCCCCAAACCCTGCTATCAATATTAATACCACAATTTCAAAATATCCTTGATTTTGATGAGCAATGTTATACCCTATCAGGCGTCTGTATTCCTTTCACAAATATCTGCAACATGTGGTCGTAGCAGTACATGGTCGGCACCTAGCACCACGATTGCTTGACCTTGGATTAACAAATCACTTCTTGATTCAACTCAATTCTTTGCCTTGATTGTTTAAAGTGAAGCGCCAACATTGTTTTCAGACTGTTTCACTATTAAGGGTGTGTATTGCTATGATTTTTCTTTCGAAGATGGGGGATCGAGGGGTACTTTAAAATAAAAGGCCTTTCAAAAGGGAGACCAACGATTATTAGGGTGAGTTACAGGAGGAAGAGGGGGGGGGCAACACATTTTGGATGGAAGGTCACCGCTAACTTCTAATCCCCCCTCCCCACTGACAAATTCTGAGCGCTCCCTAAATAACTAGACTATAAAGACAGCTTATAAGCTCGCACAATGATATTTCACTCCGCTCCGAAATCCCCCCTCCCCTCCCATGTTTGGGACGCCTCTTTACAACGTCACGGCACTTGGACCCCAGCCCTGAGCTCAATCTCGAACTGACCACAGAGCCATTGTGCCATGGCACAGGTGCCCTTTGGCTGTCACATTCTGGCACCCCTAAGGTTCTTTTTTCCTCCCGTGAAGAAAAAAAACCTAATGCCTTTGTTTCGGATTACTTTCCTACTAGTGACGATTTTTTTCAGGTACAAATCCTTCCCTTTTCTGTATCCTCCACCCACTTCTCTGAAGGAAAAAAAAGTTCTTCAAAACTATAAAAATCAACGAAGGAAAAAAATGAGGTTCCTTGAAATACAAAATGTGTTTGAAACAACGTCCTCTAAATCCAGAATATTAAAAGAAATAAATGCTTCTCGAATGCTGCTTGGGGACCTTACAGCACTTCCCCTCACCAACTTGTTCAAGTTGTATTACCCTTGGTATCATCATTGAATCAGAAATAGGTTCATACTAAAACACGTGGAGCCTCCGTCCTTCTCCCAAATGGCACAGGCACCCCTTCCCGGCCAGTGCGACTCTGCTTGAACGGGTACCAGGTTAGTATCTACTCCTGCGGTGGCAGCTAGCTACCTTCATGTCGCAGATTCAGCTGCAGTTAAAGAAACATGGGTAATTGGGGATGGGTACCATAGCAAGAACCAGTCCGTTACAAGTACTTTTTATCGAACGGATTACTGACACGCCATGCGGCAAAACAGGGATTGGGAAGCAGACTTGCAACATTTACTTAACTGTGTAGTAAACCAACACAACATTATTTAAGAAGGGGGGGGGGGGGAATAATAACAAATTTAAAGTTTAAAATCTTTTCGCATCCCCCCCCCCCCAACCATTGACTCCTAGGTAAGACACACCAAAGAGCGACACTAAAATCATTTTACCGGGGAGGTGGCAGTGAAGCAGCAATTTTAGTCGGGGGGGGGGGGGGATGGGGCAAACCAACAAATTCTACTTTCGCGGTCCCCCACACCAAAAAATTACAAAAAATAGCACTCTTGCAATTCTCTTTCTCACACCCCACGTTTAAACAGTTTCCTATCCCATTTTTTTTAATGGCTTAAAGTGGCACTATCACTGATTGAAAATAGGCAGAATCTGGCAACATCTAGCACTATCTATTGTTTTTAGAGTACAATCCAGCACTTGCTTGCATCGAGTGAAGGAATGCACAACGTCATTTCTTTTAACGAAACAAATAAGCATACATGCAAAATCTACCGTATCCCATGGTATATAGGATACCCAACAAAATCCGACAAATTACATAATTTGTTGTACACTTCTTTCACCTAAAAACACGCTTTACATCAGACATTATATTCTGGATACCGGACACTTTAGAAGATTTTGGATGTACGCAAATGAGCCACGACCTCCTTAATTATTGAGTGAAAATTTGGTACGTCGTCGTGAACCAAGGAGCAAACTCTAACGGTTAACAATATAACTTTCACTGGATGGCGCCATAGTATTTTCGTTGTTTTTTTAATTGGTGATAGTACCACTTTAATTATTGTAAGTAACTTTGCAAGTAAACGAGCACCTTTTGTGTCTTTCATTTTGATATGATTGCGGGGGGGGGGGGGGTTCAATGGTCCGTTCACCATTTTGTTGTTTGGCCTAATTTTCCAGAATGATACGAACATCTATTTTCAACCTTGGATTAATAACTACACTTTCGTTTCAACAACCCGCGACACCTTTTTGCATCCAAAAGAAGTACGGCCAGCACCAGAGACGACTCGGTAGTTTAACTGTAAGACCGTTTGGTTATATAGTTAGGTCTAGATATCTTTTCTTCCAAAGATTAAACGACTATCAAATAACGTTCTTCTTTGCTTTCTTCTATGATGCAAAATCACTGACTGACGGACGACAACCATGGACAAAAACAAAAGAAATTGTCTAGTCTTATATCGAGGTCTGATTCTCTGAACTTTTAATACTTACCCACGTTACCATGTCTTCAGTCATATTCGTATTCTTACGTGGTCTTTTTCTCAGATTCCAGTTCAGGTGGCTTCGATGGTTATTCATGGTTGGTTTAAGAAATTTACGCTCGTCAGGCTTCTGCTTGTAGAAACATGTAAAAATCGAAACTAAACCATTGAGTTACCACACATTTCAGAAGGCCGGCTAGGAGAGAAACTATAGTTTTAAATTCGTAATGCAAGAATTATCTTTGTCTTGGAGTTTACGTTTTCTCCCATGGGATAAGCTTGTATTTATGTTGATGAATTTACACAACCGTACACAACTTTGTACGAGTTTAAACAACACATAAATGCCTCACGGAAACAACAGCAAACTATTTTTTAAATAAAAAAAAGTTGAAAGCAAGGCCAGCTGAGATAGAAGTTGAGTCCCTTATTTCTGTCACAGCTTAACGTAACCATGATCAGCGTCCTATGGGTAAAGGTTGGAAAACTTCCATATTTAAGTTTATTTACGCCAAAATAGTTTTCAGATGGCGCTTGCAATCACAAGGGGCAGTCGGATTTTCTGCGATAGCATTGTTTTAAGCTACGGATTGCTGCCGATCATACGTGTTTTGTCCAAAAAATACCGAATAAATACATAGTTCCGACCAGCAACAATTGATGTGACTCCTAGAACATGTATAAACAGAATAATGACGACAAAACAAATGTAGTACACAAAGTTTAAATTAAAAAAAAAATAATTAAATCTAGATGTTAACAAAAAATTCATTGGATAATTCTGTTTTTGAAGTAAGTTGAAGCAAAATTGTCTTGAAGTTAATAATGGGGGTGGGGGGTTACGGAGTTCGGATCATATGCTAACTTACTTGCTTCTTCGTAAACGATAATAATATTAATAATTAGGCCAAGTTTTATTACGTGTACAAGCTCAAGACACGAAGTACTATGTGGACTTGCATGTGCAAGCACCAGAAGTCATAACTGAAAGTTATTATACACTGAATATATTGTAGTTAAAAAAGACATAATTTAAAAATACTAGGGCCGCCAACATTACATGTTAACGTACAGAAGCGGAGCGTGAGATTAAATCTGGGGAGGAATTTTCCTACATTGTTGACCTTCCCTCCCTCCCTTCCCATACTTCCCTCCTTCCTACCTTGCTCCTTCCCTGTCCCATTTCATTTTTCTACTGCATCCTGGACATTTTTTTCCCCGGATCGTTTCATGTTTCATTCTAAGAAACAATATTTCGTTGATTGATAATGCAGTTGTACATTTCTCGTTAACCTGAAAAGTTGATCCTCAAAACTGTTTCATTCTTTGTGCAACTCATTACTCAATGTGAAATACGTGTTATCCACTTTTTAACGTGAAAGCATCGTCGTAGGGTAGATAACAGAGTGTGGGTTAGTGCTCCATAAATGTAAAATCAAAACAAAACCACGTTGTCGCAATTAAAGCACGCCAAAAATTCAATTCAATTCAATTTATTCTAGTGAGACTTGACCTTATGCCATGCGCCCAACTACAGTAGTAAAAGTAAGAAACTACAACACACCAACACGTGTACAGAACAATTGGTTTCAGATAATTGGTTTCTAACAATTTGTGATAGATTTTCCTGAATTTTCGGCCCAATTTATACCCGAATTTCGATCTGAAAAAAGTTGTACTTGGTCAGCATAAAAAATTTCATCAAATTTGGTTCAGTAGTTTTGGCGTAATGTTTGAAAAAGAAACTCCAATTAGTCACTGCTTAGGGAGCCGCGCTCACTTCGCTCCAATAAGTATGCATACAAGAACAGCACCATAAATAAAATGATTAAAATTACAAAACTGAAATGAATAATGGTCAAAATAATATTTGCAGTTACAGTACACAAATGGAGTTTGTGCAACTGTTTTTACTTCTTTAAAAAAAAAGTAAAAAGCAAAAATCCAATCCCAGGACTTAAAAAAAGGGGTCCTATTTTCGGAATATTTTTAAAAATAATGAAAACTTCTTAACTTTCCTTTGGCGTTTCATTTTTGTTCTACCACTGAAGGAGTCAAGTCCAAATTTTTTTTCTAAGTTTAAACAAAGAAGTATTACGGGAGCAATTTTCTAGAGCCAAACTCCAATTCTGAGCCCCAAAAAATTGTGCCTTTGAAATTGTCAACTCTTCTTCAGTATTGAAAACTTGTAACATGCTTTTACTATGAGCATCATGACTACACCAAAGGAAATTTGGCATTCTGTTTTTAAAAAGTTCGAAAGTACGATTACTTTTTTCGGGCTCCTGTATTTGAATTTTGACCTTTTAAAGAACTAAGAACACGTGTATAACCTCCAATTAAATATACTGTAATTATAAATATTATCTTGACCATTATTCCTTTCCGTTTTGTAATCACTCATTTTATTTATTATGCTATTGTGGCATTCTTGTAGAAAACTTGTAGCCTACTTTTACGATGAGCTTTTCATTTTTTTTTTTTGTAATTAGGACCACTTTTTTCTGACTTCTGGGATCGGATTTTGAACTTTTCTTTTAAATAACTAAGAATATATGCATAAACTCCATATAATTGTATACTGTAATTGTAAAATTCTATTGACATTTATTCATTTTCGCTTTATAATTTTACTCATTTATTATGCTATACTTGCAGTCCTATTTACATTTTTAAGCAATCACTTTTTTTAATTCAAATGTATTTATAATGTATTCGATGTATAATAAATAACTTTGAATTATAAGTCCTGGTGCTAGCATATGCCATTCCTCATAAGACTTCGTGGCTTACACCTTGTACATAAACATGTTAATTATAAATATTATCGTTTACTAAGAAGAAAGCAAGTTAGCATATGATGCGAACTCCGTAACCCCTCCCCCCCCCCCCCCCGTAACAATTCAATTTCAAGACACGTACGACATATGGCTTTGTTTTGTTTCAATTTACTTCAGAAACACAATTAACCAATCAATTTTTTTTTTCAAATATAGATTTAAGTATTTTAAAAAATGTAAACTTTGTGTGCTATATTTGTTTTGTCATGGTTATTATTTTAATACATGTTCTAGGAGTCACATCAATTTTTGCTGGCCGGAACAATGCATTTATTCGATACTTTTCGTACAAAACACGTAAGATCGCAGCAATCCATAACTCAAAACAAGAATTTAAATAAATACAATAACTGCTTACGATAAAAAAAAAAAAGCATGGCCCCACGGATCATATGTGGGTTGGGACAGTTGAAGAACAGAGGACACAATTCATGGTAGGCTACCCATAGAAGCCATAACCAATGCTCCGATTACGCTCTTATTAAATAAATAATAAAAGAGTGACATAGGTTCCAGCAAGAATTCCTCCCAAACCCTATAAATTCTTAGGTCCAGCAAGAATTTATAGGGTTGGGGAGGAGAATTTGTGACTGAGACCCATACTGAAACGTCTTAGATACATTCACATTAGTTCAGTCTTAGTTTATAGAGGGCGCCACGTGTTTTATGTGGGAATTTCTACTCAGTTTTTAGCCTAAAATTAAACTAAACTAAACGAAACTAGTTATATTTAATTATTATTTAGCCTAGCTTAGTTGTAATTTAGTTTACTGTAAATTTGGGCTGAAAAATGAGCAAAAATTACCAGATAGAACACGGGGCGCCCTCTGAAAACTCGGACTGAACTAATGGGGACGAATATAACGTGTTTCGATAGGGACTTTTTAGAGTTACAAATTCTCCTCCCAAACCCTATAAATTCTTAGGTCCAGTAATACAAATGTACTAAATATGTCTAAACATTCAGGCATGGAATACGACCACGGTCGGTTTTTTTTTTTTTTTTTGGGGGGGGGGGGGGGGCTACAATACACCATCTCACTATCACGCCCAAAAAAAATTCTCATTCCGAAAAATGGACCTCAGTCGGAATACTTAGATTTATACAACAAAATGTAAAGGAATAAAAAACAATTCGCTTGGGGCAAAAAAATTTGCCCTTAAATCCGTTGATCCCAGTCTAAATCCCAAACAATCGGCCGATCCCCCTCCTCTCCCTCCCAACCATCACTGCTACATTACCGGATGCCAGATCAGATGAAAAGTATAACTGTTGACAGAGTTGAGGGGAGAGAAACAAGGCCTTCGAAAACCCCAAGCCAAACTAAACCAAACTCATCCACTCTGGAGGCAGAGCGAAGTTTGCTCATGGGCATTCTGTGTGTTAACAGTACCAAACTGCCTCCAGATGGTCGAGTATGGTTGAGTTTGAATTGGTAGTTATCGAAGGTGCCCAAAGAAGCCTCTCGTTTGGTAGCTTCCTTTGTTGGGGGAGGAGAGGTGGGGGTAGTGGGTTAGGACGAGCAATCCTGTATATTGCATTGTTCATTCAAACATAATGCGTGTTAACTTTTGTTAAGTAAAAAAGTGCACAATTCAGGACGAGTTACATTAATGACAGACAATTTCTATTTTTCTTCTACAGCTAAAGCTCTCTACGCTTTTATTTTTTATTTTTCTATTGAAAGTGATCGTAGAATTAATTTGGAATGCTGCCTTTATTTAACGTGTAGCGCTGCCTTCCAAATCCGTCATCGTACCAAGAAAATATCGGGCTCCTACGTACTACAGCTGCACACTACCCCGTTGCTTGCGAAGCGGACTCACATGTTTATAGAATTGATATCACACAGCTGTTACACTAAATAATATTCTGATAACTTCCACCGATTATACAATGATTAGCTGATTAGCAGGAGCTATTTGTTCGACATAACTATCCGAATTGTCAATATGCGTAAAATACGGGGACAGTTATCGGCAAAGTGCAAAGTAGCCGCCATTTTTTTATCGGTTCGCCCAAAGAAGAACGACAGATAGGACTCCATTTCCGTGCGATGTAGTCAAAACCTGAAACCAACTAGTTTAATTCCGGTTCAATTTCTTTTCCATACGGACGAATAATTGGGAAAAAATCTTGATCAAGGACCTAGAACCCTTCACACGCAAACGATTTAATCATAACCTGTTCAATAACAAAGCCTACAATTTGCTGAAACGTGTTCTCATTGAAAATCATGGTTATTCGACTGACATTCTGGTACTTCAGGCCTGACGCTATTAATACGACTGACCCCTTCGAAAAAACTTTTCTCTCCAACTGCATTTCAAAAACTGCTTATGTGTATGCATAACATCAAGCATTTATAAATTCTTGATAAAAAACATAAGCAGTTAACAATGCTCTCGCAACAAATCCGATTACCGGTTGTGATTGCGAGCGCCACCTGAAAACTATTTTGGCGTAAGTGAAGTTTTTGGTGTAAATGGGTAAGGAGAATTAGGGAGGGAGAGGGGGGGGGGGGAGAGAAGGCCATCAGGTGGCTTCTGGGTTGGTGGGAAGAAGGGGCAGGAGTCAACGTGGCAAAGAGGTTGCTGTTGGATTGGTGGAGCCGCAGGGGAAGTGGTTATTGGGGGGAGGGGGGGGGGCAGGGTTTTGGCGTTTTTGTGTTGGTGGGCTAGGTGGCTTCAGCCGCACCCCGTTACATCTTGTTCCTTCAATTACAATTCCAACAAGAATCACAAATCATTCAGCAACTCTCATTGACAATATTTTTTGCAACACTCCATTCAGATTCCTTTTTAGCTTCTGCTTTGGCTGAGTCAATTTCGGATCACTTAGTTACAATCCATGCCACTTTTTTTAAGAAAGCAAAAAAAGGTAACAAAGCCAAAGGTTATTGAATTTTCTAGCAGGACTATTAACCTACAGTCTATTAATGAGTTTAAGAAGGCCCTCCGTTCTAGCTGTCTGTTACCAGATAACACTAATGATATCAATGGCACTTACAGTCAGTGACGGCGTCAGGACTAAATTGTTTGGGGGGCCGACAGCGGGCACATCTGGAAACAGGGTGGGCCAAGGATTTTTTTCCAGGGCAACCATAGACACTTTTATTCCGTTTAATTCAACCTGAACGTAACGTAAGATTCAATACAGCACAATTTATTTGCAAAATAATCCCCATAAACACACAGAAGAAATTGTGCTACGTTGCAAAGTTGCTAAAAGTTCCTAAATAAAATAAAATTTAAAAATAAAAGCTCTGTTTATTCATTTGATTTCCAAGTTTAACCTGCAAGTTTTTTTTTTTATTATTATTTCATTAGCTGGTGGTGACCTGAGTGTTGGGGTTTGGGGGGACCGGCGGGGGAGGGGGCGTGAAATATTTAGGGGGGCCATGGCCCACCCTGGCCACTCCTGGCGCCGTCACTGCTTACAGTCATTTTTCCGGTACTTTTCAAACACTCTACAATAAACATTTCCCTCTTCATACTGTTAGGAGAACCATTAAGTATAAGCCTAATCCTTGGATCACCTCAGCCATTGTTAACTCTTGTAAAACTAAATCCAGACTATTTCGTGATTTTTTACGTACGCGATCTCATGACGATATAAAACCTTTAATAAACTTCATGTTAAAGTTATCAAGCAAGCATAAAAATGCTATATCGAGAAGACTCTTAAGACAGCAAACAATAATGTTAAGTCTGGAGACTTCTTAATTTCTTGATGGGCAAAAAGAAGTCAAGTGACTTAATTAGTACAGTATCGAGTAATGGCAAAAGTATCACAGATCCAGCTCAAATAGCCAATGTATTTAATAACTACTTTGTTTCTATTGGTTCAACTTTAGACAAAAATATACCTATTATTAAAGTGGCACTATCACCGATTGACAGCAGACGAATTCTAACAACATCTAGCGCTGTGTAGTACCATCTAGCGTTTGCTTGCACCAAAGGAAGGAATGCATAACGGCATTTCTATTAACGAAACAAACAAGCCACGACATCCTTAATTATTGAGTGAAAATTTGGTTCATCCTCGTGCACCTTTGAGCAAGCTATAAAGGTTAACAATATCAATGTCGCTAGATGGCGCCACGGTACTTTCGTTCGCATTTCAATCGGTGATAGTGCCACTTTAATTCGCCTGTGCAAGATATGTATTCGACTCAATGTGTTAACTCAATATTCCTTACTCCTTGCACAGCACCTGAAATCATTCTGATTATTAGCAAATTGAGCACTTCAAAATCTTGCGGCCATGACGAAATAAGTTCTGATATTATTAAGAAAACTGCCTCTGAGCTTGCTGCAACTTTAGTTAAACTGGTTAAACTTATTAACCTAAGTCTCACCACAGGCATTTTTCTTCATATTTTAAAAATCGCCAAGGTTGTAGCAATCCATAAGGGAGGATCAAAAACTGACCCAGGTAATTACAGGCCTATTTCTATCTTGCCTGTGATTTCTAAAATTTTTGAGAGAGTGGTCTTTAATCGTTTGTACTCTTTTTTAGTGAAGAATAATATTTTAAAAGACAATCAGTATGGTTTTCGTAATAGTCGGAGTACCGAGGATGCCACCCTGAAACTAACTGAACACATTATTGAGTCAATTGAAAAAAAAAACATTATACAATTGCTGTTTTTTTTTTAGATCTAAAGAAAGCATTCGACACTGTCAACCACCATTGCTTACTTCACAAACTTTCCCATTATGGTGTTCGGGGAATTGCAAATGATTGGTTCAGGAGCTATCTTGGAGACAGGCAGCAGTTTGTTCAGGTATCAAATGCCTACTCTGCTCGTCAATTAATTGAATGCGGTGTTCCCCAAGGGTCCATTCTAGGTCCTTTATTGTTTCTCCTCTACATAAACGAACTTCCTGCCATTTCAAAACTTTTGCAGTCCATTTTATTTGCTGATGATACAACCCTGTATATATCGGGTAATAATCTTCTTTAGATAACATGCAATGAGGAATTACAAAAAGTGTTACATTTGCTCAGTTTAACAGACTATCCTTGAACACAGTCAAGACCAACCACATGATTTTCAGGGTCCGCCAAAAACGCTGCAATTATAAGCGTGATATCTACATCAATAACTCAATAACATCAATAAACTAACAGAAACAGACAGCACAACTTTTTTGGGTGATTTACATTTGAACTGGAATCAGCATATCCATTTTATTGCCAACAAAATTTCAAAAGGCGCTGGTATTCTGCATAAACTTAAAGCCGACCTACCTAAAAAATGTGTTAGCCAAATTTATAATGCTTTAATTCAACTCTATCTTAATTACTGTACTTTGGCATGGGTGAATACTTGCAAAACAAACAAGTTTAGACTGCAGTTGCTTCAAAAAAGAGCTGTAAGATCTATTTGAAACAAGCCTGTTAAAGAACACAGTCTGCCACTTTTCTCCAAGTTACAAATTTTGCCCATTCAGAAAAATATTGACTTCAAGTTGGTGTTTATATATACAAAAACAAGTGTAACAGTGTTCCCACACTGAACAATGAAATTCATTGCTATAATACTCGATCTGCTTCTAGATGCCACAAAACTTTCCATAGAACCTTAATAAGTCAATCATCTTTACACGACAAAATATGCCTATCGTTTGGAATATGATCCCAGAGCAAATTAAAAACTGTCAGTCCATAAATACTTTCAAGAAGAAATACTTTACACATATCGTCTCTGATATGTCCGGTTTTCTCATCCAGATGTTTCTCTTTTTTCCCACTTCTCCTTTCCTCCCACTAACAAATTATTCAACCGACGCACAAAGTAGAATAATACATTCTTGAGTGATTATCAATTTTAGCTGTATTGTGCACTACATTTTAAAAGGGCTTCTTATATTTTTTTTTTTTTTTTTGTATTTCTCATTATCCACTACATTGTATTTATTGTATTTAATGTTGTCTTGACCTCGGTCTTATTCACCATGTATTTGTATCTCACTGCTTGTGCAATAAAGCCCGTTTCTCTCTCTTTCTCTCTCTCAAAAAGGAGAGTCATTATCATCATCATGACGCGCGTAAAATGGAAGTTTCCCAACCTTTACCCAAAGGATGCTGATCGAAAAACCATACCATAGTCATGGTCATGGTTAATTAAATATATATATATTCTTGGTTATGGGTTCTGAGTGCACAATACGACGGTTTGGAATGCATTGTTTCTAGTACAGTTACAACCCCTTGCGTAGACTCTGGTACAATAATCTATTATTTCCTAACTCTATGGGAGCGAGGAACGCAGCTACTATCTCGGTTGACCCTGCTCCTAAAATGTAGTGTTTCTCCAAAATGCCGTGCGGTGGCGCCCCAACAAGAACAAACATGCTTCACACGTTCTGCTTCCGGTTGTAATGTGCTAAACCTAAGTGAACCCGAAGTTTTGCTTATTTATATTTTCTACTTGTTGTAGGTTCACCTGATTTGTGTAATTTTCATACTTCGTACCATGAGGTACCCATTGATCGCATTTCTTGTGTTTTGACGAAGAAGTTTCTTGGTGAGTAACGCAAAGAATACGTTTGTTTTTATCATCAATATTAATTTCGCTACGGGTATGGCTACATTAGAATAATTAATGACGTTCATCAGTGATTGATTAATTTTGTCACGAGCTTAGTTTCGGTGTTCTGAGTTTTTCACGTTGTAGCATGATTAAAACTGGTGTAAATATCTCCAGTGGTGAACATAGTTGAATATATACACCCGTACCACAGCTGCGTCTTAAGTGTACTTAAAAGCCAAAACTTGAGTCAGGTTCTTAAGTAATAGTTTGGTACCCACTATCTGAGTGTTAGTGTTGCCTCAGTAAATAAGTCATTTCCTATACGTAAGCAATAACTTACGTTATCGTCTCCCACCACTGCTGTCTTAAAACCCTTACCTGAAATCTAAGTAATGCCTGGATCTGAGTGAATGGTGGCTTATCGGAAGAATACGGATTCCTCTCCGATTAACTTCTCGTTGGGCTAGAATGATGTAAAATGATCAACTGAACAACATTTCCCCATAACATTTTTGGGGCAAAGGCTTAGTTTGGCCGTCAGAAATTAATGAAAGTCGGGCTTATGGGAAGAATAAGGGCTCCTCACCGATCAATCTCTCGTTGGGCTGGAATGACGTAAAATGATCAGCTGAACAACATTTTCCCATAAATTTTGTTGGGGCAAAGGCTTCGTTTGGCCGTCAGAAATTAATGAAAGCCACACTCTTTGTGCTGACGGACGAGTGCCCGTTTTCTTCCCATGTTCCCAGCTGATATGTTTTTTACCGTAAACAGTTCAGATAGGTGGGTTGTGATTGTCAGTTTCGTGTGGTTTTGTTGTTATTGTCGGTTAGGTTGGGTTAGAAGCCGGCTTCGGCATTTCACTTGAGGTAATGAACTGGTTGGGGTTTGGCGTTTCACTTGCCAAACTTTCGCTCAGTTTCATGCTTTTCTGCGCGGCGCCGTCTGCCTCGAGCCTGCCTGCTGGCAACAAGATGACGTCACGGCCTACCTCGCGCAGTGCTAACTTTGGACCTTTACCACGACCGAACGGTGCATTTGCCCCAAAAATGGGAAGAGGAAAAAATTATTCAGCAAGTCCATTAAAAAAAAAAAATCGGACGAGACCCCGTTTTCTTCACATGTTCCCTAAAACGTCCCAAGAAAACGAAATGCATCTACCTACCTATGAGATGCATCTGACTGGTAGGGTTTCGGATGCTCTACCATTCCTTTTCAAGTCACATCCTCCTCCACAGTACTGTTTGTGTACTGCCAGATGTGCGCTAGATGTATGGAACATTCCGGCTGCATTCTGGTAGATGAACAGTCCGGACACGGATTGTCCGGGGACAGAAAATCCTACCTTGGAGAGGTAACATAGACTCAGGGATAGGCTATAAAATGCTCGTCGTGGAGGATGAGATGCATAGATGCTGAATTTGACGTTCTCAACTATTCCCAACAACACCTTCCTTTCCACTCGATATAACATTCTCTTATTAGCAGTGCCGTGGGGAGGAGCGAGCGTGGCTTGAGCAGGAATGATAGGCATTCGAAACCCTCACCAGTCAGAATTGCCACAAACTCTCTGCTAAAATACAGGAAGAATGAAACTCGGGGTGTGCACAGCCAAAACTGTGTTTTTGGGACAGAAATATATGCAAAGAGAACAAGGTATTGGAAAGGAGATGTAGGCTACCCAATTATGCAAAATACTTGCTGTGGAAAAGGTTTTGTTTAATATAATGTGCTTGAAATGTAGGTTTTGATAATTGATTATGTAACTAGTTGTCACGAATAAGTGTTAATTCACTTCGTGACATCTTTCTTTAATTAATAAAAAAAAAAAAACTTCTAAAACCGTCATTTTATTTCAGTTAAAACTTTTATTTCCTTTTTGTTTCATTTCTCATAAAGCGTAAACTCCTTAGGCCTAAGTAATGTTGGACAATACGTGTTAAGTGAGTTTTTAGTTTTGTTCAGATTGTGGCCTTGTCCTGCTCGATACCAATACCCACTCGGGGCAGTGCAATTTTTGATTTAGCAAAGCAATGCGATATATTTTTTTTTCGATTTGACTAAAACGTGTAAAAAAATTGTTTAGTCCTGTACAGCACCTTCCCTCAACCAATAAAAGAACAGGGAAAAGTGTTAGGGCCCATTTATAATATTGATTTCGACGCGTACGCGTGACGCTCGGTGCGTGAAATTAAAGAGTTTTTCCCATGCTCAACGCTTAAGCGCAGCCATTTACAATTGTAGAGCAGGTGGGTCAACACGCGCGTTTTGCTATTTTCAAGCGTCACGCGAATACAGGGGTCGTAGAGTTTCTACTTTTTCCTTATTTCATACTTTTTTGTTTTAGTTCGTTATTTTCCTACTTTTTTCGTGTTTTGAGAAGTACAGTTCCCTACTTTTTTTCAGCCATTCTTATTTTGTAAATTTAAGTATAAATTAATGATATAAAATTTGAGTTCGATAAATAAGGCACGAACTTCATTGGCGCACTCGGTCCCTGGCTTGTTTACAATGCAACGAGGCGTTCTGCGCGTGCGCATTGAAAAGCATCACTTCCGGTTCCGCGCTGTGAATTCAGAATTTAGAATTTGTAATTCATAAAAAATTATTGAATTCTAAATATTATACGACCTTCTCCGACTTGTCTGGAGGGGGAAAATCCCCCTCCAAAAAAAAAAAGCTATGGCCAAAAGCTATTTTCTTTTATTGGAGCCTCGCATTCCATTGGGGTCTAGTCATTAACAAATTTTTTTTTTATAATTGGATGTGGTACCTAAGAAGATTTGTTAATATTTTGTTACTCCTTTGCTTGGCTATATTTACGACTGACTACTTTTGAAACGAGTATACAAGCTTTTACTGCTATTAGGCCCTGTTTTAGACCGAAGGGTTCCTTATTTTTACCTACTTTTTAATGAAAAATTCCTTATTTTGTTGCATGCTGGGATAAAAAAATGATGGCATCAACGGATTCCGTCGGCGTCACAAGAAAGGAAACGTGGTGTGCTCAAAATAAATGGCCAGATATCTTAATTACAGTGACCTTGACCCGTATGGCATCGAATCTTGGTGCTATAGAAGGGAGAAGTTGTGAAACAGCATAGTTGGAACGGAGTATCGGCCAGCATTATCAAGCTCACGCGCCTGCTCACGCATTTCATTTGTAAATGAAAGAGCGTTTGCTTTAGCGTGACGATACCATGAGCTGGCCAAGCCGATTGTCTGCGCGCACTGCTTTGCTCATGAACTGGAGTACGCGTCGAGCACCACGGTCACGCACAAGCTTTTGCATTGTAAACGCAGCATTAGTGTTGATCTGGAAAACCTGTAAAAATTGGGTAATTTCAACATGCGCTTTTGAACGCCACCGCTTTGTACTGCATGGGTCTGCCATCTAGCAAACAATTGAAAAGTGAACTAATATGCCCAACAAAGAAATAATCCAGCTAAGCTACAGTGCATTTACTGCCCTTCACTGTTTTGTATAGTAAATCAAAAGTGAGAAACATACCAGTATGGTCTTAGGCACGTAACAATAAAAACGTATCAATATGTTCTTCGATGAGCCATACACTTATGACGTAATAATACCATAATTACCAGTTTTCAACCCTTCCCTGGCATATTTTGCAATGCTCCTCGTCCCTTTCCGTTTTGGGCACAGCACAGCTTCATTTCTTCCATTTTTGTAGGATCAATTACTCGAAACTAATCACTCTCCAGAAATATAAGATGGAACCAATGTTAAACATGATTTAGTACAAAAATTAATGATTTGGCTAAATAAAGAATTGGTGGAATTTTAAAAGTAAAAATAGCGATTTTTGATATTATATTTGGCCTGGATGATGTTGGAATATGAACTCGAGTTTGTTGCTGTAGGCTAAGTGTGTGCGAATGAATAAACTGATCTACTGTTTGATGACCCTTGGTGTATTGCTCGAACTTGTTAGCAATATTGAATTTGAAATTTTAGGTTGAATAATTAAAAATATGAACTTTTTTCCAGTTGGCTTAACAATGGTTCCCACTCCCTTGGAGGGTCATCAGACCCCTGTGCCTGGAGTACAAAGTGTTCAAAGTTCAGCAGGGGCGTCCATCTCTCTGACGGTCCTTATTGACTTCATTCTTCAGCGGACGTATCATGAGTTACAGATTTTGTCTGAATTGTAAGTAGTCTTAGAGTAATTTGTGACAATTTAGACTTAAAAACACTCGTACACTAAAAAAAGCCAAAATTTAACAACCATTACTGCAGCATATAGGTCAAGATTAAAATTTTTCCCCAGTCTCAGCTGGATGCTTAGTTAGCTTGGATTAGTTGCCAGTTGTGCATTTGCTTATCGCTGTGACTCATTTTTACGGTTTTATTTACCTAGGCTGACACTTATTACTATAAAGAGATGTGAGAGTCGGGGAGTTGGGCAAATGCTAATGTAAGTACTAAGGCAAAAGAATGAATTAAACAAGATGAATATGGAGTCTGCACAGAAGATTACTAGTTTAACAGTATTTGAAAGCAGTTTGGCTACTAGACAGATAGTCAATGGTCGCCAGTTCACAAAAGTCAGTCGCCTTGTGGCGACTAACCGGTGCTTATATTGATCTCTATTGCAGCATTTTAAACAGAAACGTAATAATCAGAAAAAGAAGTAAACACTATACCACAAAGACGAACAAAACGGATTGTCTTGATTTTTAAAACAAGTTGTCGGTCAACAACGTCAGGGTGCCAGCTGATGAGCTCCGTGCCATCTCCATGTCCTGGACTTTCTACAACAAGATTTCGGTTCAAGAAATTTGTCAAGCTGCATCCTGGAGAAGAACATCAGTCTTCACGTCAGACTACTTCAGAGACCACACAAGCCAACGGACTCAACCGTCTGGGACCCATCGTTCCAGCCAGATGTGTCGTCCAACCCCCCCCCCCCCCCCTAAGTATTTTGAAGCAGAAGCAAAACCCTCAAAAAAAAAAAAAACCTGCCTTTTAAGAGTCAACAAAAAAGAGAACAAATTCACTGTTTTCCTGGTTTTTTTTTCCCAATAACGTTTTGGGGGAACCAGCTCGTAACTGTTGGGTACCCGTCAGTAATGGATATTTTCGAACGGTATGCAGAAACGGAGAATTGCCCGGCCGGCTAAATTTTGTTTCTATTGCCTAAACGAAAATATATAGGAGAGGAATAAAAGATGACAACCTGTCGTGCCTCGGCGCTTTTTATAGGAAGAGTGTGCATGCGCATGCTCACTGGGTTACCGAGCTGGCCCGCTCTAAACAACTTAAGATCTCTAGGGTAAGACAGCATTCAGAGAACATAATGCTAAATTTACAGTAATGTATAGTTTCGTTTAGGCAGTAGAAACAAAATTTAGCCAGCCAGGTAGGGTTTTTTTTTCTCTTAAAACATCTTCCAAAATCCCTGCACACTTCAGGTCGAATACAAAAATTCAAACTTGGGTAATGATATTCCCCTACTACCTTAGAATTTTCTTGAAACTTAGTAGAAAACTAGCATGAATGTTAGATTCGCAACTTGATGGTACTCGGTGCTTAGTGACGATCATTGAGAGTGCTTCTTTTTTTTTCAAGGCTGCCGAGAAAAACGGACATGGAACGGAAGATTGAAATTGTACAGTTTGCGAGTCGGACTCGTCAACTTTTTGTGCGTCTTCTAGCCCTTGTCAAGTGGGCCAACAGTGCCTCTAAGGTGGATAAATGCTCGGTATGTTGGTGTTACAAATTTGTCCTGCAGAACATGTTTCTAATGGTATAATCATGTCATGCAACTATCTGTTATTTTTTAAATATTAAATATCTGTTATCCGTAAGAGTTTATATTTTCGTTCAGTTTCATAACTCTGGCAAATTTTAACCGATTTTGAAGTTTGAATACATCATTCGGATCGTTTTTCGAGAGCTATCCATTGGTGCTACTGAGAAGTTAGTAGTTCAAATAGTTTTTGAATTATTTAGCAAAAACTAAAACATAACCAAAATTGGACCTTAAAAATTGTTATGGAATCCACAATTAAAAAAAAAAACCTATGAAAATTGCGATTCTGAATCGGCATTGGCTGAACTATTCTATAATATCAACTATATTGGTACTAGAGGCACTGGCAGAATCTTGGGTGAAAATCGCCCGCCTTATATTCAAATCGTGCCCGTTTATTTTTGTTGAATGTTTGAGCCCAAAACAGCAATCCACCTTATATTTGAGCTGCCTTAAAATCGGATCAGTACGATATCTTACACAAAATCTAAAGGTTTTGTTATACACTGCATATGAACGTATGAGCAGGTAAGCTATCAGTTTTGTATAAGCAGTACTGACAAGGGCAACCTCACAACATAAACCTTTCCCCCCACACTTAACCCCCCCCCCCCTTCCTGCAGGCTGTGATCAACAAATTGTAGGACGGACGGAATCATCCTCCAATACGCAAGTAGAGTAAGTTTAATGTGAACGTATTGCAGTGCCGGTAACTGCATGGTTGGTTCGATATAGTGCAATAGGTTATGAGCCCACTGCAAACTTTGTAGTTCTTTCAGGGTAGCATTCTTAAATACTGCATTCAGCAATGCCGTATTTCCAAATGCATGGGTTTTCGAAAGTTTCTGGTCACAAAAAAAACTAAATAAAACATATGTATACTACTTTAGTTGCTTTGCCCATATCCAACCCAGTTTTTTCATTTAATCCGTGAGATCGTTTGTCAGTTAAAGAGCAATTACATCCATTTTGACATGCATGTTTGACTTTTGGATCACTAACTAAACACAAGAATTGCGGTAAGAATACATTACTTACGTCCGATATAACAATTTAATTACTGCATCACCAAAACACGACACGGAGATCGCCATTGTTTTGCTGGAACGCTCAGAAATTAATGCCGACAGATGTCACTTTTCGATTTCGACTCGCAGCCAATTGAGATAGCTGTATGGACCGTCTTGAAAATCTTAAGTGATAGTCTACTTTGGTTTTTTAAATTATTACTTACAATCATATTGTTATGATTTACTATATAACGACTGTTTGCAAAATGGACGACATGTGAAAGTTTTTTGAAATCTGAAGTAGTAATTTAGTGGCCTGAGGAAGGTGACAGACTCACAAGTAACTTTACTGGTGATATCACCGAAAATTCGCCTGTAGTACAACTTCTAACTGGGAATTTGTGCTGCAAATTTGATTTGCGTAAATCATAACAATATGATTGTAAGTAATGTATTGACTGTGAGGAGCTCAAGCGTCTGATGGCCTTAACTGGCCGGCAGTGTAGTGGCCAGCTAAGGCCGTCAGACGTTTGAGCTCCTCACAGTCAATACAGCTATCTCAATCGGCTGCGAGTCGAAATCGAAGAGATCCGTCTGTCGGCAATAATTTCTGCGCGTTCCAGCAAAACAATGGCGACCTCCGTGTCGTGTTTTGGTGATGCAGTAATTAAATTGTTTAATATCAATTTTACTGCATTCGTTTTCAACCGTATTCGTTTCGCCATTGTCAATTAAATTGTTATATCGGACGTACGTAACGTATTCTTACCGCAATTCTTGTGTGTAGTTATTTTGTAAGTGATCCAAAAGTTAAACATGCATGTCAAAATGGATGTAATTGCCCTTGAACTGAGGACAGTGGTTGGACAATCCAGAGTATTGTTTATCTGGGAAAGTCATTGGTGCTATGCTAATTTTTTTAATTCTTCACCAGATCCGGAGAAACTTTTTTTTTATTGCCCTAATTATTTGTTTTTCAGGCTATAATGCAATTCTTGGACAAACAGTCAGTTTTGTTCATGGAAACTGCTGATATGCTGGCTCGAATGGCAAGAGAGACTTTAGTTCATGCAAGGTAACATTCTATTAAAAAAGTCACAAATATTTCTGGTACACCAAAGAAACCAAATATTTCTGGTACACCACATTGGGCTTTGCTCATGACACGTTTGCAATCCTGTGCATGTTAGCGTCATATCTTGGTGTGAGAAATTTGATTTACAATTTCTTTTAAAGTTGCCAACCACCAAACAAATCTTTTTTTTGTTTTGCTCAAGTTTCAGTTGACTAGTTATGTCTCATTAATAAACCTGTGGTAAACAGCTTTAAAACTGTACATGAGTTGGTAACTTCAAAAGAATCCTTAACTAGCTGGAGCACCTGCTATGAACAGCGTGCCGAACGGGTGTAGGGTGTGATGCTTTAGTTCGTCCCTTCCCCCAACTGCAAATTTTAATAATTTTCACTAGTTTTAACATTTGTTTTAACTTAGCTTTAACATTTGCCTATTGTTACTCATCACAGGATTCTATTGTAGCTTCTTTTTGGCGAATTACGTGCTCGCACTGTAACTTTCCATAGCAGCCCATGCTCGTACTATAACTTTTCATCCCAGCTGGCCTTGTTATTGTCAGTATAGCTTTTCAGTGGCAACAACAGATGACACCCCACACTAAAATTTATTCACTAATTTTCCATATCATCATAGTATGTTTTTCATTGTCGTAGGAAAATTGTCCCGTCTCCATCCCGAGATAACCTTAGCTATTGAAAAGTACGTTAATTTTCGAAGCAACAAAGTGCCAATTGTTGCTTTATATTTTGAAACATTCAACTCTGATCACTAATTCCATATTTTAGAAATAAGTCATCTAATCATGTCAACCGTCCAATTTTGAGGCCTCAAAGTTCGAGATTTAGCATAATTTTGTTTGAAACTGTAATATTTAAGAGGAATGCTGGATAGTTTCATTTTGGTTCTTAACACTGAACCAACTTTCGCTGGATAATAATGTTACTTTTCATGCACCCAAGCTTCTTCGTGCGGGAATAACGATTGATCTGGTGCACCGAAATCGTTGACAATGCACGGTGTAACGCTTCTCATGCGTATAAATTGTTATCCACAGGACTGGTTACTGCCTAAGAACCGTACTATACCTCACCATAATTACATACTCGGCCATCCTAATGCGGCCGATGCAGGAAACCCATTTGGCTTTCCGTCCTGTTTACATTGTCCCTCCAGTAGCGATTGGAAAGTATATATTAATACGTATACGTGTGCATGTTAAATGCTGCCTATGGACATTTCCTTTACGCTGTGTCAGTACGGTTTAGCGGTAGGACTTCACCCTTTGGTTTCAAAGGTTGTGGGTTCAATTCCCCACTCAGGCAGTCTGATATTTAAGTGCAAAAGGCAACGTAAATACTAAATAGGTTTGCATCCGTTTTATTTAACGCTTCTTTAGGCTCTGTTTGTAGTATTAGAAGCGACAAGATCTACGATCTACATCTAATGGGCAGTCGTTCACAGGTGAGTTCGCGTTGGATCGGTTCTACCACTGATAGTGGAGTCTGTATCACTGTGATTCTTCCTGTTGTCAGCCACCTTTGTCGAAGTTGACAGTTTAGTTCAGGGTGACTAGGTGGTGAATGTAGGGCAGGGCTGGTTGATGGAGTGGTATTCCTTAATTTTTGAAATGTTTAATGGCCAAGGATTCCGATAGTCTCAAATGGTTATCCCACTTGGAGTTAGACATGAGGAGTGTGGTGATTCTATCACATCCAATTTGGTGCTGGGTCACAGCCTGGTGTGTAGCAATGCTTTGAGGTCTTGAGGCTTCGTTGTGGAAATGTGCTCAAGGAGCCTTACCTCTCTTCTTTTACCTCTCTTCGTTTACCTCTCTTCTTTTCTCTCCAATGTAAATTACTCTGCGCTGGTTGCATGGTATTTTGTAGACGCCAAAAGGGATGGGGCTAGCGCCTGAGCACATCACCGCCATGATGTCTCAAGACCTCAAAAATGGCGTTGCCACACACCAGGCTGTGACCCAGCTCCAAATTGGATGGTAAAGAACCAGCACACTCACGTCTTAACTCCAAGTGAGATAACCGTTGAAGAGCATTGGAATCCTTCACCATTAAACACTTCGCAAATGAAGGAATTCCACTCATAAATCTTCATCCACTCGCCTTCTCATACATTCACCTCCTAGTCCACCCTGAACTCACTTACCAGCTTCAAGACAGGTAAAAAACTGACAAGGGGAAGGCTCACAGTGATACAAACTCAGTGGTCAAACCGATCAACACAAACTCTCCTACAGACAACTGTCGATATGACACAGAGCTCGTCGCTTCTAATACAACAAACAGCCTGAAAAAGATGGACATCTTTGTGCCACGTATTCCGTCTTATGTGTGAATGTGTTCGTTGAACATTCGCTTCACAACGAATTATCATTGTCAAAAAGGGAAAGTTGGACCGGAATTTTTCTACAGCATTTTTCAAGTGTCGAGAGCTGTATCAAACAGTCTTACTCAATAGTATGTTTCTATCTGTGTATTTCGGCTTATTTCGCAGCAACTATATAGGTTCCCATGCCATGTTAACAGTGGTACCTTTACAACTGTGGCTCCCAAGTTATGGGATGCTGCCTTTCAGTATCAAATTCTGACCATGACTAATCCATATGTGTATTTTTAGATTGCCGAATTTCCACTTACCTTGTGCTGTAGAGGTATTAACAACTGGAACATATATGAGACTGCCAACGTGCATTCGGGTAAGATCATGTTGAGTTGGCCTAATAATTTCTTAACTCATGTAGTGTTGAAAGGTGATTGATAAGACTCTGAATTTGTTTTTTTTTGTTATAGGATCGAATTGTTCCGCCGGATCCCATTACTCCTCATGAAAAGCGTTTGACTTTATTGCGTTTGAATCAAATCATTCAGCACAGGTTGGTGACAAGTGCTGATCTACCGCCGCGGATGAAAAATATAAAGATAGGTATGCAGGTTTATTAACGTACGTACTACACAGTTGAAACATTTTTTAAAACCTAGTATTTTTAAGGGTTTATTAAACTTATGTTTGCTTTGTTTGTGACCCAAAAGTAAAGCCCAGGTCTTTTAAGTTAAAATGTTATTTCCTGAAGTGGTTTAATAAAAAAAATGCCTTTAAATGCTGGTATAGATTAAAGTAGCCAACAGCAGATGGAGATAGTACTGAGACTAGAGGCAGAGTTTTGCACTCAATTCTTGGTCATTTTTTTTTTTATCAGATCTACTCACGACCGTGTGTATTTTAGCACATTTTTTTTTTTTTTTACTTCTGAAGCAATCTGCCTGCTTCTGATGTTGAAATTCTTTCCTGATGGTTTTATTCAATGTTTTTTACTTTTTTCTTTCCTGCACGTACCATCGTGTGTGCATGTTTACAAGCGCGTTCATTTTGCTCAGTCGCCCTATCGCCAGCGTTTGTTGACAACTCTCAGTAGCGCAAAAATCCTGTGCCTTATGTTCGTGGAAAATTAACATAATGTTTAGGGGGTATTAATTTTACGTTTTAGGCGCAGAAAGACTGTAACTCCTCAAACAGTATTATCCTGAAACTATTAAGAAATTAATCTGGCAAAAGATTGAAAATGAATTGGTACTATAAATCATACAAACAACTAAGTATTACTCTTACCCTTCATACCTTGGATGGCAAATTCCTGCCCGTCATACATTGGATGGCAAACTACTGCCATGCCTAGACGCGGTATTGGATGCCAAACTCCTGCGCATGCTTTAGCCTACATATTGTTAACCATATATTCAACAAGCATTCAAGCATTCTAAATACTATCCGAGTGTGCAGTCATGCTGGTTGCTCTTTAATCCGCTCCCATTCCCTGCTGCCACCACGCATGTCGCTTTTAATTTCAGTTCTGCCAGTTTCATCATTTGTGATTTTGTGTGGCCTTTCCCTTTTGCTCCCAAAAGGCTCATTCACCTGTTTTCCGGCCTGATGCAGGGGATAGTCCTAGACAGCAATCCTCACTTACCTTGCATCATACAGCATCATGTAGGGCAGGTCAAAATTCTCTGGGGCAGTACAGGGATGGAGGTTAAGAGGGGGATTCGGTACTCTCAGTTCGTACACCCATTTCACCAAATTTTGTGTAAATTTTGTTTGTCTTCAGAATTAAACGGTGTTTGTTCTATTTGTTGGTTACATCAAGACCGTGTAGACTAAAAACTGATTGCATTAATTTTTCAAACATTTATCTGTAGCTCCGAAACTGCTGGCAAGTTAGGTGAAAAAATACTATAGATATCTGGTGCCTTAATTGCTAACGCTCCCCATAAGCCAAACAATTAACAAAACACAATTTTATTTTATCACAACATTGACCAGAAACGAATTTTAGTAACGTATACTTTTTTGTCTTGTTTTGGAACAGAAAATGGCCGTGTAACATTTCACACTGAACACGAGTTTGAAGCATCTTTGACATTGATGGGAGACACGCCCAACATTCCTTGGCGGCTGTTGGACATCAATATTTTGGTTGAAGATAAGGAGACCGGTGGTGAGTTGGAGACGGGAGTTGTAGCTCGTTTATTCTGCAATTTAGTGTCAACTAAATTTCAGAAGACTAGCAAATCCAGTTCAGTTAGTATTTCTTTGCTAATGTTTGGAAAATTATTAATTTAATTTTTTATCTCTTTCAATCTGGTATCTGGTATAAATTTTTGATGATAAAGTAATAAATTAATAATGCAGGAAAGAAGAATACTACTTTGGCATAATGCTGGTAAAGATAAAGGGTAAACAACTAAACATTCACCCACTTAGTTCACATCACGACTTGCTGAAACCAGTCCCATTTTGCGCTTCTTGCATTGTCGCTGTTGAGAACTAATGCCTGCATTGGGGACATGTTTGGGCGGCGGTGTGGGTGACATTCCGGGGCGACTGATGTCATTGCTTAGGGGGATCGGGGGGGCCGGGCTATGCATGCGCAAAGCCCCCCCCCCCCTCGCCGCTCTGTTAGATCGCAACACTCCTTGCGGTCGGACGTTTTCTGCCTGTCTCCCAACAACTTCCTTTCAAGGTATTTTTGTGTATTTCATCTGTACGATTGCCTTGTGGAACTATTGCCTTGTGAAACGATGTCCGGACGTGGGAAACGTGCAGCTACCACCCCGAGAGGACGTCCTCCCAAGCGACGAGGTGCCACAACGAGTAGTAATCTCGATCCATCTTGCCCTGCAAATTGGACGGTGGCGGACATTAAAGCAAAGTTGGCAAACAGAGGCATCCAAGCTCCGGCAGGGTTCCAACGGGTAGCACTGCTGCAACTGTTAAAAGTTCACCAAATTTCTACAGCCCCATCCCAAGACGAAACTCGGCGCGAGGACGACAACAGCACCACGCCAACCCGTAGCAGATCGCCGACGCCGGAATTTATTCCGACCGTTGTTGACACAACCCCCGCCAACGACATGAACTCTGGTAAAAACACCAATCAAGCTCAAACTCCTAGCACTGCAAGTCTGGCGGAGGACGTAGCCAGTATGAAACAGGACTTTAATTCAATTAAAGCCAGCTTAGACTTGTTACTTCGCGGCGGCAGCCGCGAGTCACGTAGCGGAGCACAAGACGGCGGCCGCATTTTCCCTCTACCTTCGAGTGCCGGCATGGCGGCGCCAATGTGCGCAGGTTTTGCTGACGTCATCGGAACTTCCTCAAATCCAACAGCTGGGCACCCGCTCACACGCGGCGCATGGGAAAGCGATGGTTTTCGGCCCTGGCAAGAATTTCATGTAGGACAACAACAACGTGCTTCGTTTACGCTGAACTCCGCTTATGGCGTGCATCATAGGCAGGAGCGCGTGGATAACGGGATGTCGGCCGATAACAGGCAAACAGTGACTCGTACATCTGCTGGTTTCGGTTCCGGGATTTCGTCGGATTCTGTTGCGCACGTGGAATCAATCAGCAGCCAATTAAAGCGTGACTTCGTGGAAGGTAAAGATGTTAACCTTACTCTGCTTTTATTACCTCAAAACCAAGCTGCTATGCCGAGTGCAGTACGTTCGCTGTTGACGTCGGATGGCATCACCATTAACCTTAAGGAAACCGATTCACGATTGCAACGCTCACTAACAGTCGACGAATTCGCTCTGGCGTTCAACATTTTTAAGTCTGTCATGTGCGACGAATTCCCCCATCGCCATAAGGAGTTAGATCTTTATTTGCGGCATATTTTGGAGATGGCAAGGAGCTTTGGGGGTAATTCGTTTTACCAGTATCACCTTGCATTTTCCGCGAAGGCAGCAGCCATTTTGCAGCACAGCAATCTCCCTGTCGACTGGAGTATCGTGGATAGCGTTATTTTTAACTTGATCTTCGCGGGGCACAAAGTGTATTTCTTTGCAGTACATTTTAGTACGTTTTAGTACATTTTTTTCTTATGGGTCTTACAACTACGGCAAGTTGATGCGCTGATTTGGAACAGATGTAAAAGTACTTGGTGTCATCCCTTCACTCTGTTGAAAAAAAAATTGTGAAAGACTAAATGTTGCTTTAAATTTAGAAAGAGAATCCCAGAAGAAGTGTGAGGTAAACTGGACACTAGTAAACAATAAATTTAAAGCAAAAATTTATGAAAATGAAAGATTGTGCACTTAGGGTGCTGAAAGGTCTGCAACGGTCTGAAAGTTTTCTTTTCAAACAGACTTCAGATTGACTAAAATATATGTGGAAGTCAAAAACGTTGCGTAACACTAAAGTTAAAATTACACTGAAACCTCTTTATAATGATAGTCCATAGGAGTTAAAAGAATGTTATATCAGATCTATCGTTATAAACAATCACTTTTGCATGTATTGTTGCTTGATGAGTAAAAACAGCATTGTTATAACAGGTTTATTGTTGTAAAAGGTATTGTTATAACTAGGGATCGACCGGATACCGTTTTGCCGGATCCGGGTCGGTTCCGGATAATTTGATGTCAGTGCCGGACCGATTCCGGATTTAGGTTCCGAATCCAAGCTAGTACCGGATACCGGGTATTCACACACAAAAAAGAAATAAAGTTGTTTATTTTTTCGCCTTATAAGTTGCAGCTATGGTGTTAATTTTCGCTTTGTTTCACATCACTTTCTTAGATTAAACGCTTAGAAGTCTTACGCTATTAAGAGTACCAGTATAGTATAATTGCATGTAGGCTACAGAACTGTTTTTGCAATGTTGCCAAATTCTACAAATTTTTTTGGGAAACAGTCAAACAAAGCACTCATTGGGTTAATCAATCAAAAAAAATTTTCAAGTTGAAGGATTTCTCATTGATTAGCCTACTGCTTCATTTCGAAAAATAATTTGGAAAGTTTTGCAATATTTGTGAAACTAGTATGTAATCTATGCATTTATTTTAGATTAAAATTATTGAATTTTGGTTGCATTAAAAAAAAATCACAATGGGTCTTTTATTTATTTACATCTTTTTTACGTTGGTTTCGATCCTTTTTTTTTTTTTTGCTTTCGTCCCCTTTTAAATTGCTTTCGTTCCTTTTTGTATTGCGCACAGTATAACAAAGACCGAAAGCAAAATAAAAGAACGAAAGCAAAAAAAAAAAGGGAACGAAACCAACATAAAAAAAGCTGTAATTTTTTTTTCATTTTATGAACAAAACTATCTCGACACTTGCAACATGGAAGTCATCTTTGGTTTATCATGCTATTATTTCTTGCTAGTTTTTGGTGCCGTCATTAAACCGTCTTACTTTTCGAATTTAACCCCTTGGCGTCCAAACCACGATTTATCGTCACTTCAAAATAGTTTCTGAAACTCCCGACGCACCCTCGATTAAAATTCCCGTTTACAAAGAAAAACCGTCATTGCATACAACGGAGGTGTAATTCCGACTGAATACTTTGGCATGCGTATTTAGGATTTATTTAATTTAGTATCTTTTAATTTCCTCAATTGTTTTGTTGGCCGTGTCGTCAAAATTGACGTGAAATTGCTTTTGTTTGCTGAAAACTAGCCCTTGGTTCAAGCTGTCGTAACGCAACAAACGGCTGCCATCTTCGTCGCGTTGGCACATGATCACTCATCGCGGCGGGGGCCAGTCACAAGTGACGTCACGCGAAGCGATTCAAGGTCACAAGTCATTGGAGCTAGAAGGTACGCGTCTCTTGGCGGACAGCCGGCTGGGAGTGGCAGCGCGATGGCGGTCGTAAACGGATTGCTTTCAACGATAGTGAATATAAATTAGGAAATAAAACAACTTTGAACTACTTCTACGTTATTAAAAACTTAAAAAAAGGATTTCGGAAGCCGTAAACAATGCTGTAATGGAAGAATAATTAGAGGACGTTATCATTTCATTGTCTCCCATGTACTGCAACGGAAGGTGAATATTTTCGTAAGCGCATTTATGTAGTCATACGTCAACTTTTTAAGTTATGAAAACCTAATACGATTGTCCCAATATATTTTTGTGCAATAATTTACACTGTAATTATTATGTCTGCAATTTTTTTTATACCCGTAGATCGCTTAGTTATTTTACTACGATTTATTTTACCGAGGCATGCAACATGTTTACGGCGACAATGTTTTGGTTGTGTTGCAACCGGTATCCGGATCTCACCGGATACTGCATTATTCGGCGCCGGATTCAGATATATCCGGACTTGGTCGATCCCTAGTTAGTAGTTATAACAGGGTTTAACTGTATTTAGGAAAGATAAAATCTAAATCTTAATTTAAATTTTAAAAGCGTAATTCCAGCTGCCATATTATTAACAAGGTAGCTGCTGCAATCATTATACTGCAAAATGAGCAAATTTCCACTTCCTGTCCGTAGGAAAGATGCTGTTGGAAAACATTGAATTTTGGTGAAAATATAGTTTTGAAATTTGGGTATTTAGTGTGTGTCCATCGAGGGAGCCCGCTCGACATGGATGCTTGTAACCAGTGGTGTGCCCCAAGCCACCGTGCTTGGCCCCCTCCTTTTCCTTGTGTATATCAACGACTTTCCTGGTGTTGTTACTTCTTTATGCAACCTTTTCACTGACGACTCTAAGATCTTGAGGAGGCTTACAACCAGTTCTGATGTCCTTGCAGTCCAGCGTGATCTGAATGCCATCCGACAATGGGCCAGTCTTAACAAACTCTTCTTTAACACTGAGAAGTGGGAAGTGCTCCACTTGGGCCACAACAATCCTCAGCACACCTACCTTCTAAATGGTACTGCCGTAAAGCATTCCACCCAAATCAAATCGCTTGGTGTCATCATTGACTCTAGCCTGAAACCCGGAACACAGTGCATCACTGCAGTGAAAAAAAGCTTACAGTGCTGTCGGCCAAATTAGGCATCACTTCTTTTTCCTCAGTGTTGCTACAATGAGAATGCTTTACACCTCATTAGTCCGCCCACACCTGGACTTTAGTGTCCAGGCTTTTGGTGTCCATTCCTGGTCAAAGACTGCACCATCATTGAGAAAGTACAAAAGCGTGCCTCGAAACTTGTCCCTGGCCTTCGTGACCTCCCTTACCTGGAACGATTGGAGATCATGAACCTTCAAACCCTTGCAAAGCGGAGGCTGAAAGGTGACATTTTGCAGACCCACAATATCGTCAATCAGCTTGATAAGCTCCCCAAAGAGAAGCTCTTTATCAACCCTCCGAGACCGTCGAGGGGCCATCCCCACAAACTTCACAAACCGTACGCTCGCACCCTGTTGCGTGGCTCCTTCTTCAACCATAGGGTTATTAATGCCTGGAATGCCCTTCCCCGTGAAGTTGTGTGTGCTCCTAGCTTGAACTCCTGTAAGGCTAGGCTGGATCGCTATCTGGCTGATTAAACTTTTTCCCTTCCAGTTTTATTTATCACTCTGGTTCTGGTGGTGTATTTTTATTATGTTATGTTATGACTGTAGTTTTCGTTCAAATTCGTCTTGTGTCTTCGTTCAAATTCGTAATTAATTTCACGTTATTCTGCTTTTTAATACTAATTAAGGCTTTACCGATACCGAGTAATCGTAACAACTGGTAATCGGTAGCTCGGCTAGATTTTTATCACACACAAACAATTCAAGCTTAGCGTTTTGTTTCCCTGCGAGACAGTCATGACGTATGATTTTATTAAGAGCATAGATTTTAATTTCACACTTTTCCCGAGACTCTGAAAGGAGTAAATATTATAATGAAATAGGCACTTTTAAAAATATCGCAGCATAGACTATGTGTCCAGTCCTATGCTAGGGATCTATCTTTGTTTTAGTGAGGTTGTTTTCTTCTAGCCAATGTTCGGTAGCTCGGGTAGCAAGTCACTTTGAAATCAATCGGTTCGGCTTCGACCCTCTGAGAAAAATCACGTTCGGTATAGCCTTAAAATGAATAATTGAAACCCTTCTTTGAGTACTGACAAGCATTGTTATTTATTTTCTGTGCTTGTGTTCTCAAAATTTTTTTTTCTTATGTTACTTACGTACGGAAGAAAATACGCTAAATTCCAGACAGGCAAGAACGATATAACAATTCTTGGCGAGTTTTCGATAGTCAATTTGCTGTTGATGGAGAAACCTAGCCTACTATCATCTTCAGGCACGGAATAAAACTCCAAACACTACAACCTATTTACAGTCCATTAGAATTCGAAATTGGCGTTAACTTGGCCTCCGATATTTACAAGGTATATACAATGAAGGTGTGCGACGCTCATGCACTGCCTCCGTTATTTTGAAGGCCGTGATTCCACTTTTTTCTCAGACGGCCTCTGAAATCGGCATCCAGTAGGAACTGGATTGAAGGGTTAGACGGTCCTTGGATATTCATCAGCACGGCCTTCTCTCGGACGTGATGTTGAATAGCCGGGGATTCGAGGCTTCTCAGGTGTGAGTCTCTGCTCAAGTTTAAATATCGGAGGCCAAGTTAACGCCAATTTCGAATTCTAATGACTGTAAATAGGTGGTAGTGTTTGGAGTTTTATTACATGCCTGAAGATGATAGTCGGCTAGGTTTCTCCATCAACAGCAAATTGACTATCGAAAATTCGCCAAGAATTGTTACATCGTTCTTGCCTGTCTGGAATTTTGCGTATTTTCCTCCGTACGTAAGTAATGCCGTCTGCTACGTTCCAGAGTATGAATCTAGACGTTTTTCTTATGTTCGCAAATAAACTTACCATCTTGGGAAATCGACTACGCAGTGAGTTTTTTAACGATTATGTCTTTTTTTGGAGGGGGGGGGGTTTAACTGTCGGTGTGGACTAGGGAATCTGCAATTATAATTACCATTGCTTGTTTTAGTATAGTGGAAAAAAATAAATTGCACAAATATGTGCAGATTAAAAAGTTGAGTGCTACTATTACTTAAAAGTATGTTTAAAACAGTTTTCTGTTGTATGCAAACGAGAAAAAAGTTAGCCTATGTCCTAAATTTGATTTTCTGAGATGAGTTTGCCTGTTGTGAACAGTGTGGACAGTGCTGTTTAGAAATAGTTGATTTCCCTGTGAAACCTTTCAAAATCCTAGCAATTAATTCTTATTTGCATAATTAATTGAGCAGTTTACCATTTTATTTTATTTTCGGCAATGCTTTATATGGGTATTAAATCACCAAAAAACAGGGTTCGCACAGTGGGCTTACAGTACTTAAGTCCTTATTTTAATTTTTGCATTTGTAAGGATCTTAAAAGTGCTCAGATTTGAAAGTTTTGTAGAAATGTCTTTAAAAGTGCTTAGAAAGAAAATATTTTGGGTTTCATAAGATGATTTGTTTTATAAATGTAATTTGTTGCTATTAAAACTTGCATCTTAGTCAAAAATTATAAACGCCAACTCGCTTTCTAAATTTGGATAGTCTCAAGTCTTATTATTCAAGCATTAGGCCAGCATCGCACAGACACTTTACACAACTCGTTTGTCTCTTTACACAACTCGTGTGTCTCTTTCCCCTTGTTAAGAGATGGACAGCGCGAGTTATATCACACCGAGAATACGTTGGTTCTGGGCGAATCCAACGTACCTACCTTATTTTCGTGCTATTACTGGAAACAAGATTTAATGTTGTATTGCTATTGAAAGGTGCTTAAAAATAATCATTAAAAAGTCTTTGAAATACCTTAAGTGCTCAGTTTTTTATTTATTTTTTATTTGTACGACCCCAGAAAAAATGTCATTCACTTTTATCAGTAAATAAAAAAGTTGCACATGTGTATCAAGTATTCCGTTAAGTTGTAAGACTAGTTGAAAGTTGCTGAATGACCGGTAACACTTCAGGATACAAAGACTAAGCTTAAGTCTTAAAATTACAACACTTCCTTGCTGGTTACAGTTTGTAGTACAAGGTATTTCTTAAATTGATTTCTTACTTAATTGTGACACAGAAAGGAAATTAATGTTTGAATTGTATTTTTTTTTCTCCTAGATGGGAAACCCTTAGTTCATCAGATGCAAATTCAGTTTATTCATCAGTTGATCCAGTCTCGATTGCTTGAAACTTCAAAACCATTACATGATTTATACAATGTATTACGTATCCTTTTCATGCAGTGGTGGATGTGGAACAAAGTTTTTCCAAACCTTTGATATTTGTAAGGCTGTATTTGCACACTATATTTGCACACTCACCAAATTAATGGAAAGGTCATTAATGCGAAAACTCCAAATTTTTAATGGTTTTACAACAATGGCTTCATCAGGCTTCAGGTCAGTAGCCAACGAAACTCGTCAGCCTACTGACCTGAACCTACTGGTCATCTACTGATGAAGCTTGATGAAGGTGGTTGTAAAAACCATTGAAAAATTTGCAAGTTTCGTGGCAGAGAATTTGCTGATAATTTGTTGCTCGTTTATTATTTATTTTGTCTCAAAACCAAAGTCAAATTTCGGTTTCTAGTTGCCGGCCCCAAAATATCATTACCTGTACATTTTAGTATTCCTTCCCCGAATGCTTTCTTTCTCAAAAGGATTTTGAGATCTGAAGAGCCGGCCAGCTGCACAACCCAACTGTGCTTGTGTAGCTCCTCCAATTTAGGCAAGAAACAGAAGGGTTTGCCATCCACTATCCTTTAGTGTAAGCAGACCGCGCCACGCGTTCGTTTTCTTTCTCGCCTTCGTCGTTCGTCCCTTCTTTTGTTGAACTGTTTGCAACATGGCCTTCAGTCCTTGCATTCACCGTTCGGATTCCAGCCTCCCTTTTCCGGTTGTCTCCCTTCTATGTCTGTTACCTCGTCGACGCACTGATGATGGAATGCGGCTCTACTGAACCTTGCTTGCCTCCTTGGCCGTTCGTTCCCTCCTCCTTTGCACTGCTTACACCAACCATAGCCTTCGCTGCTCATGTTCATCATTCAGCTCTTCCTCTCCCTCCTCGTGGTCCACTCTCTTCTGAACGGTTATTGTCACACTGTTGTGTCATTCACGTAGTGCGGCTCGTCTCTCCGCTGCTGGCCTCCTTTGCCGTTCGTCCTTGACCCGGTTTACTGGCTGCAAGACGTTCACCATTTGGCTGTCATGCAAATCTGTGACCATTACGGCCTTCTCCCTTCGTGCTTGTCATGGTGCTACTTTCATGACCGATAGCGACCTGACTGTCCTTCAGCTTGCGCCGTTCGTTTCCTACATGACACTGCAGCCTTCGACATTACTGTTCGTTGTTTCATGTCTGGTCTCCGTCATCTGAATCATCTCCCAACGCCCGTTGCCACATTGAGGCTTCATTGAATACTAGTGACTGGGCACACCACAGTTTCCTTCGCCACTCTTCCTCATCTGTTGCACTAACTACAACTGTGCCTTCGTGGATCATGTTCGCTGCTCGGACTCATGTCCCCTGTTCATGGCTGCCACGACGACGCTTCAAAATGCGACTGACTCATCTACCTGTCTCCTTCGGCACTTTTCTCGGAGTTGACATGCCTCTTCAACACCGGCAATCTTCGACATCAGCTGGCTCAATCGGTCACCTTTCACCCTTGTCTTTCGAGCTCTGCTGCTCATTTCCACCTCTTCCCTGCTTTTATCTGTGCAAACTGTGTTTACCTCCAATTGCTTCTCTTACCATCACTGTTCTTGTTGCTTCACTCTGCACCATTCCTGTTGCCCTCGCACCTGCTCCACAACAGTGCATTCCGACTTCCTTCGCCACCGCCAAGGCCATTCCTTCGTCAAATCCGAAGGTCATAGTTATGACTGCTCTTGAACCCTCAAGTGGGATATCCCCGATAACCCCTGCAGTTCCGGCTTCTGCATTTGCCTCTTTCGGTCTTTTGGTCCGTCGATTCCGCCAACTCGTGTGACCAACTTGACAATTTCACTGACCCCATGGCTCGTGAACAAGATTTGGAAAGACCTCCGCCTGTCCTCTTCATGCGTCCGACAACTGGAGAAAAACCTTCACCCCATCAACACTGAAAAAGCAGTGGCATCTGAAAACGTGAAACTTTGCAAGAAACTCTCTCATTTGAAGATCTGTTTGCATCTCTCTCGCTCAAAGCTCAAGTAAATCTCCCCCATTCCGGGAATTGTCCAGAGACTCTGGCATTTAACTCATTGCCAACTATCAGGTTATCGAAATCGTACTTACACTTTTTCTCCACATTTTCGGAACTCAAAACCCAACCCGAAAATAGTTCCACGGACCTCCAGATGTTTGAAATCCTGTGCAAGACCGGTGAAAACGTCACGGAAGTCCTTCTCTGATAATCCGACAATGTCATCGACGAATCCCTCGATTCCTCCAGTGGTTCCCAAATCCAAGCACAGCATTCTGAAGGCACCGTCATCCAATATCCTCACCATCGGAGTCTCCAACACCACCTCGGGAAATGCTATCCCCTCCCCCTCGTCGAAGAAAGTTCCCTCGTGGCCAACAACTCATTTCACCCCGACTCGTCCGTTTTCCCCTCGCCATGCCAGAATCAGAAGGGAGTGGATTTCGGCAAACTGTGCGCTTCCACACAACAGCTTCATGGCTCGCCAATCGTGCAGTTTGATAAGACCGATGGGTTCCTGTTTTCCTTGACCGAAATGAAGAAAACGTCTTGATTGCAAAACCAGACAGTTACCTTGCAGCTACTGTCGCTCTCGAGCCAAGAAGTACACTTTCAGCTTTCACACCCACCCATAGATGCCTTCACTTCCGTTCGTCATCAATTACCACCCCTTTGCACAAAATGGGACTTCTCAACATTGATGACTTCATCCTGCCTCCCCATAGGGCTCCCAGGATCAACCAATTTCCATCGTCATTAACGTTAAGGACTCTCTATTCGATTTACTTTTGTCACACCATATTTTTTAACCCTTCTGGACTATCGTCTTTTCTGAATCTTCCCCTCCTTCTTAAATATTTGAACTCTTCAACTGGGAAATTCTTTTAACAGACCAACATTTTTCTGTGCTTCACATTTTTCAAGTTTCCACAAGCCACTCCCTGCAATCGACTCGCTTCATCCCTCAAAGAACTTTCCTGTTACCCTTCAGTACCGAACCCCTGTCATCTGTGTCATCCTACCTTCACCGTGCAGAACCACCTTCCACCTTACTTCCTGTGTTCTCAAGGAGCCTTCCGCCACATCTCGCATGATCTCGGGTAATTCATCGACAACCCGTTGGGACATCTTGTCTATTATCTGCCCTCTCACAGACCCCCCCCCCCTTTTAATACCATTTTTCTTTCCATCTACTCAAAATTAGGGAGAATTTTTTGTCCCCACAGGTGCCCCCCCCCCCCCCCCGACCCAAAGAACGCGTTATTCTGCAGAGTTGCTATTCTTGGGGAAGCCAGCTCTTAGCTCTTGGGCACTAGTCATGTGATGCTCATCACCTGCATTGACGAGGTCTCCTGTAAATGCTGAAATTTACTGGTAATGTATATTTTTGAGCCGGCAACGAGAAACGTCAAAATACCGGGGACCAGTTAATTTTGGTTTCTATTGTCTAAACGAAAATACACATTACCTGTACCCGCCCAAACCTCCCCTCTTGAGTCACCACCATGACAGATTGAGAGGAAATGGATCGCAAACCCTTGTTACCTTCCTAAATTGGAGAAGGAACTGCGCATGCGCAGTTGGTTATGCAGCTGGCCGGCTCTTCACATCTCAAAATCGTCTAGTGAAAGAAAGCATTCGGGGAAAGAATGCTAAAATTTACAACAGGTAATGTATATTTTAGTTTAGGCAATAGAAACCAAAATTAACCGGTGGCTCCTGGTATTTTGACGTTTTTACTCATATAAACTGACTTAAAGTTGAACATGGAATTCAATATTTTCTTAACTGTGTACCAGATTCATTTTGTCAAAGCCTACAGTTGGAAGTGTTGCATTCTCAGGTTTGTTCTTGTAAGATAAATTATTTGGAAGTAGGTGGCTGCATTTAGTGTTAAGTGTCTTACGGTTTCATTGTGTGCAATAGGTAATGAGGCTGTGCTCTGAACGTTTAGGCGATTACCTTTATGTGGAGTATGTTCCTGGGAATAATCTCACTCTTTACTATTGGAGGTAGTTTTTTCTTCTTTTTTTTTTTGGACGTTAAGACTTGCATTATTTTAATGCATGTGTACAAACGGCAGTTTTTAAGTGTTTTCTGTACCGTGTTTCTACTTCAGGGAGATTGTTGGCCAAGGTGACACGCCTGCAGAGCAGACTTACCGCCTAACAGTCCAGGTCCACGCAAGTGATTCAACACGACCATTGCAGGTGTTGCACACGCCTCCGCTAGATGGGCAGGAAAGCCAGCAAGCTGATGAAGCGTTTAAGGTATCAGCTAAAATTTATTTCACAAAGTATTGTTCAATATTAGCTAGCTAGAAATTTATTGCCCTGCGCAATAAGTAGTTGCTGTAGCTGTTTGCAAAAAGAATTTCATGTAGGTGCAGAATTTTAGCTTAACTAAACCAGAACGAGAATGGCGGAAAAAAATGTTGAAGTAAATTAGAAACCACACCCTTTTCTGTTTCTTTTGTGCACTGAACTAAATAATTTGCAGTAAAGCAGGAAAACTTCAAACTTGGTCATAATATAAATTCATGAAATACTCATATTTATGTTTATCTTTGAACTTAAGAGTATTAAGTTATCTGTATCTAAGCACTCGACGTTGCCGTTTTTCAGAATTCGATGGAGCGACTACAGGCTATGCAGCCTTAGCTTGCTATTTCAACATTTATGTATTTATTTTGTTGTTGGTATGAATTATCCCATTACCCTCATGTACCTAGTTGTACGGATTCCAATAAATAAAGACTTGCAGAGTAAGAAGAATTTGACATTATTCATTATATTATCTATAGCATGTTCTTACGAATGTAGCGAGTGTTCTTTTTATGCCAGTTAAAAAAGAAAGCAGGGCAAACCAGCAAAGTTGTTACTGCATTAATTCATGAAAAGACATAGACTGCAAAACTAGCGCTACCAAACGGGCACCAATGGCAGACATTTAATGGTGAATAAAGTATCATATCTCTCGCTGTCAAAGAGCAGTACCATTATGACTGACCATTTAGAGCATCGATAATGTCATTGCTCTTTGGCTAACTTGACTATTTCTGCAGTCATAATTTTTTTAGTGCCTAAGCATAATGGGAACTTAGTGTCAGGATTCGTGGATCACTTTCTGCTGGAGGCAAGAATTGACTGCCGCTTCAGCATGCCAAGACACACATGCAGTCTCTCCACTCCTGTATTTACGAAGGATTTTGTGGTTGGAAATTAATTTTAACGATGCTCTCATCCACAGAGTATTCTGTACTGACGAACCCAAACATGGGCGAAACAGTCTGTCTAGAGATATGTTAAGATATGTTAAGTTAGTCCAATACTGTTACAAATAGGGATGGCGTAAGCAAATTTACCTATCAACCGACAGTGGTAATTTGCAGTTAAAATCAAAAACCTATTGTCCTTTTCCCATTGTGCGCAGTTTAAGTTTTCCACCTATTGAGTGTCTTTTATATGAAACATTATGAATAAGTGATCATCTGTATGCACATTATTATTTTAACATAGTGTAGTTTAATCGTTCATTTCTCCTTCTTAGAATTCTCCTCGCTGTGTTACTAGTTTGGGATGTCCCTTTGCCAAAGTCGGCCCTTTTCAACCCTTATTTGCATAAAATTTCCCCTTAATTTATGCAAAAATCAACACTTTCTGCCTCTCCTCACGTTACTTTTGGTACTCTACTTCCTCTCGTTCTATCCCCATGTCTCTTTTGCCGTCGTCAACGGCAGGTCGACTAGGAGATTTGGTGCGCAGTGGAACTGCTTGCAGTGAAATATAACTACACTTCGACAGAGGAACGATGCCTACAGATGGCGAGAAGTCGAAGGGGAAGGCGATGCGAGTGGATTACCAGGTGGATGCCGTGAGTGCCGGCAGAACTTTGGAAGCAGCCAGCAAAAAGGCGGGCGTGGTCCAAGATGGCGGCGAAAGACCTAACACGCAGGCTGAAAGTGTTGGCCCGGCCATTCCATGGAGCAGCCTCGCGGAGACGATTGCGGGTTTGCCGGCAATGATGAGTAAGGAGATGCAAGGAATACTGAGAAATGCGTTGCACGAAAATAGTCGTGGAAATGAATGCCGTCTTGCGGACGAGGGGCTGGGCAGAGGTCCGGGCCGAGAAGGCCGTCCACGGGACGAGGCACGGAGTAGCCTGACAGGCGGGAAGTCCTGTAGGTGTGGTGAATTGCCATAAAAATATCCATTTCGAGAGCAGGAACGCCATGTTGTCGATGAGCGGGTTAGGCGGCATGAATTAGTGGGCATTCGTGGGCCGCGGTCGGAGATATTGTCAAGGCATGGGGAACAGTTTCTTGACAAAGATGAAAGCATGGCTTATGGTGGATGGCAGCTAGGTGAGGAGGATTATTGGTCAGAGAATAGGCCGGGTGATCGTACTAGTGATAAGGACCTGGACATGGGTCGGAAGTATGCGAAAGTGGGGCCATTAGGTGTGACAACGACTTTGCCCGAGGTTGTAACGCTAAAGCAACCAGTGTGGACGGTCGAGCCGGGTATTTTGTAATGGTGGAATAACCGCAAAAGTGTGTGGCTGACGGAGCCTGAACGCGAGTTCATTTCTGATTGTTACGTAGTTGAGGCTAAGTTGCAGGCGGAATTCGTGCTGCCCCGGACGCCAGCTTTGTTTCGTAGTTCTGATCGCATGTTAGATGTGGTGGATGTAGCGATCGCAAAATTACAAAATAATTGTTTGTTGGTATTGCTTCCGTTACTACATACGCTACAACTTTGCGCCATGGACCCCGTGGATTTTTCTTCCAGCTGGCAAACGCAGGTATCACGAGCGGTGGTTGACGCAACCACGTTGCTGGTACAGGCTGTACTGAGCTTTAATGAGACTCATCGGAACCGGTTGTTATATGTGTTGGCAGAAGAGATGCGACCCGAACTTTTGGCGAGGTAGCCGACGTTACAGGAATTGTTTGGTGTGCCATTACATGCCCTGTAACGACAGGTTCAGTAGCACATCACGATTACTAAGAAGGCGGTGGCGCCCAGTCGCAACAGGGTGACATGTGCGGGTAGACGACCATTTCGGAGGTTCAGCCGGGGTGGCTGATTCAGATAAGGTCATTGGTATGTGCAGGGTGGAAGCCCCGTTGTTGCCAGGGCACCGACGGGTGGATTTGATTTTCGTTCTTTATACTTTGAGACGGCTCCGGATTTTGTCTCCCAGGAAAGAGTGGTGCGTGCGGGAACCGGCTTCGGCAGTGCGAGGCCGGTGGTGCAGGAAAAACTTTCCATTGCTGCAATGCGAATTCAGGAAGAGGACATCGCAACGTCTTCAAAGAAGCTATATGAGGATTAGTGGAGGCGTTGGGTTGAGTGGTGTAGGTTACGGGGTATACTTCCCCAGAGTGCATCGGTGGTTGCATGTGTTAATTTTTTGTAAGGTTTGTTTCATGAAGGATTAGCCTATCGAACATTAGCTAGTTACGTGGCAGCATTGGGCATGTATCACCAGAGCATATGGCGAACTCGCATCTCGGCGCATCCTTTGGTGCGGCGATTTTTAAAAGGGTCTTCCACCTCCGGCCGATTATGCCTAGGTATGTGGTCATCTGGGACCTGGCAGTGGTGGCCCGCCTACTGAGGACCTGGCATCCGACTCGGGGTTTATCCTTGAAATCGTTGACACTAAAGGTGTGCATGCTTCTGGCCATTAGTGCGGGTAACAGGGCCAGTGAATTGGCCAAGTTATCGCTACGTGCGTGTGACATTGAAGGCAAGAAGGCCATATTTGTAGTGCGGCAGCACAAGTCCGCAAGAGTAGGAGCGCCGTTCATGTTCCTGTGGTTGCATCGAAACAGGGACAGTAGCCTAAACGCCATGCGATATTTACGCTCCTACATCAGGCGCACAGAGCCTCTGCGGGACGAAACGATGCGGAGAGTGGGCATCCGCCCGGATCATCTTTTTCTGTCATACATCAACCCGCATGGTCCTGTGTCCTCCCAGACGATTGCACAGTGGTTGTGCGAAACGCTACGTGTGGCGGGCGTCGACGTGGCTCAGTTTCGAGCTCATTCCATCCAGGCTGCAGTGGTATCACCGGCCGGTGCATGTGGGGCGTCGCCATCCCAAATAATGGCGTTGGCAAACTGGTCGTCGCCATCAGTGTTTCATTCCCATTATCAGCGTGAGATTACGCCTGGCCTGGCGGGTCAAATGCTGCAGTGGATGCAACAGCAGGGCCGGCTGTAGCCTAGGTGAGTGGCTGGTGCTGCACCACGTTTTATAATCTATCCCAAACTAGTAACACAGCGAGGAGAATTCTAAGAAGGAGAATTGAAGATTCTACCAGAGAACTTGTTCTCGCAGGAGAATCTAAGTTCTCCGAGTAGAATGCGACGAAGCTGTGTTACTTCGATGACCCTCCCGCCTCGCTGGCGCAGAGAACCACCAGCCGAGGCGAGACAGTGGGGATAGAACGAGAGGAAGTAGAGTACCGGAAGTGACGCGGAAAGTGTTGATTTTTGCATAAATTAAGGGGAAATTTTATGCAAATTAGGGTTGGAAAGGGCCGACTTTGGCAAAGGGACATCCCAAACTAGTAACACAGCTTCGTCGCATTCTACTCGGAGAACTTAGATCCTCTTGCGAGAACAAGTTCTCTGGTAGAATAGAATCTTCAAGTTTTAAGTAGAATTTTAGCATTAATTCTTTAAAATGCTGAAAGCCATCTGCCAAAGATTAATGACATACTATCAACAGATTTGAATGACAGTATCTATCAACAGACTTGATTCGTAGTATTAACCATTAATGCGGGATCCTTTTTGTTTTCATTTATTAGTCTGACCAGTTGTCCATCGAAAAATTGCTTGTTCATACCATCTACATTCGGACGAAGCAGCGGTTGCACGAGTTAAAGGAACAGATTCAGAGGCGATTAGGTGATTTAGACTGTGAGTATTGTTATTTTTGTACTAAAAGTTAGTAATTATTTTTGGGTATGATGGTTGACGTGCATCTAATACATTGTTTTAGGTACTGTTGTTGGCTCTCCAGCTGTACTTCATATTCCAATTCTGCAACCGTGCCTCAAATCGGAGCAGTTGTTGGTGGCTATTGACACTCACAAAGGAACTTTTCTAGCTCATGTGCCCCAATATGGTGAGTATTTTTGGGATACGTTTCGTAAACTGGCAAGCTCCTATTAGTGATTTTCTAGAAATTTAGATTCTTGGATTAAATTTAGATTAGTGAATTCAGAAATTTACCAACCACCTCCAAATTTCCATAAATTTCTGAAGATAATTACAGACTCAGTTCACAATTAAAAATGCCAATTATAACAGTCATGACTACACTTCCTCAAATTGGATAAGAGATGGTAATGTAGGATGGCATGTTCTAAATTATAATCGTTTGTCATTAATTGCCCTGAAATTGAAATTTTAAAGTCTAATGTAGTAAGTCTTATTAGATGTTAAGTGCTGATTAGAATGCCAGATAAAAGTTGTATACAGATTAATTCTAAAGTGTGATGTTTATCTTTTAAATTCAGCCTGATAACAATTCTGTTAGTGCTGTTGTTTGTCAGTGAATAAGATTCTGGTGTAAGTTAGACACAACAGTAGGGGTGTGCGAGTTAAATAATTTTAGTTCGAGTCGAGCAGAGTCAAGTTTTACTTTAAAATGGAAGAGTCAAGTATCGAGCCGAGTTCAAGTATTTACTTTAAAATGGTTTGAACTAATGGCTTTTAATTTACACCACTCGAAAGCTCTCGTTGAGATGGTGAATTGGGTATATTGGAATGTCAAAATTGGTGAAAAATTGGCAAAGTTATCTCTTTTTTCACTGGTTTCTAGTTTTTCGAGTATGGATGCAAGCACAAGCTGAGCCGAGCCGAGTTTAGTACAAGTTGTGCACTCCGATTTTTTTTAAGTATTGTATATCCCTACCCTACAGTTGCGCATGCTCGGAAACAGAACCTCAGCAAGGATTTGATAATCTTCTGACTAAAGCATTCCAGCTTATTAACCCTTTTACTGAATTAATTTTCTATCTCCACAAGAGTAGGGGTAACCTGGACGGGACTCAAACTAGCAACCTGGAGGAGCTCTTTAACTTCAGGCACACGCCTCTAC
>JAHWFP010202659.1:63272-165643 GCA_023313725.1 Lithobius niger | reverse complement strand
CAACCTGGAGGAGCTCTTTAACTTCAGGCACACGCCTCTACCAACTCGGCCAAGGCCGTCTCTTAGAGTCGGCTTGTTAAAGGAACCTAGTATTGTTGTTGTTTCTCCATTGTTGGCCATCTCGTGCATACTTTGGACTCTGTTTTTAGGACTCGAAGCTGTGCTTGTGTTTTTGGCGAGTATACTCGTCGCCTGCACTTAAGGGTTAAGATGTGTTTGTAAAAATTCTTTGTTAACCCTTTAACTGCTGAATTAATTTTCTATCTCCACCAAAGTAGGGATAACCTGGACGGGACTCGAACTAGCAACCTGGAGGAGCTCTTTAACTTCAGGCACACGCCTCTACCAACTCTGCCACGGCCGTCTCTAGAGTCGACTTGTTAAGGGAACCTAGTATTGTTGGTCGTGTCTCCATTGTTGGCCATTTCGTGCATACTTTGGACTCTGTTTTTAGGACTCAAAGCTGTGCTTGTGTTTTTGGCGAGTATACTCGTTGCCCTCACTTTAAGGGTTAACTTTAACCGAATAAGTTTGGCCACTTGATTGTTTGGTTTCAGATGATGTAGCTGTAAGGAAGTCATATTCATATTGTATACTGAAATACAGGTGTAGCTAAAATTGGTGTCTGGCTAGGCAACTCATATTTTTTAGCCGCCCCCCCCCCCCCCCTTCTCTTAGTTGTAATGCAAAACAGAAGAGAGACATTTCTGCCTTACATCCACATGGAGAGATTGGACATAACAATCAGACTGGCTTGTATTTCTTGTCTTGGTCAAGATTATTATAATTTTGCTTCTGTTTGCACATTATCTTGAAAAAATAAAAGTCTTCATTTGGGTCTAATTTGGGTCTATTATGCACGAGTCAGCCCTGTCAGAAGGTGCGCTTGCCCTGTACGTGTTCATTTTCTGAAATTACATGGTTGTACGATTATTACTTTTTTTTTTTATTATCTTTAGACCCGAGTATGATTCCCGAGATTCAGAATATCTTGAATGGTGACAAGTCCAAATTAGAAGCATTAGTTAATGAGCTTAGGCAAGTATTGGCGCTCTTCTTTATATTTTGTATCTTTATCTTTTAGCTAAACATTAAAGATGAGTGAAATCTTGTTTTCCAGGTTTTGGATTGTACTGCGACGCTGTGAGAAGACCCTACAATATTTGCCAGTAATGACACTACAAAGCCTTCCTCTTGCACCATCCAGTGATCATCCTATTACTCAATTAGCAAAGCATAAACTATTTATTAAATTATGCCGACATACAAATTCATACGTGGTAAGCTACAGACCTAAAGATATTACGTGATATTCTGTAATTCTGATGAAAAAATTGTGTGTTGTGTAGAAAACTAGCATTATACAGATATTTGGGCTGATAGTGGCCCAGAGTGCTGTTCTAGCAATTCAGCTGCGTCGTCCCACATTGTTAAAAAAAATTGTTTTGTTTTTATATTAGTAAAGAAGCAAAAATACGAAAAAGGAAATGGATTTTGCTGATCTTATCAATAGTACGAATAGGCCATGTTGGGGAATAGTAAAATTGATGATTTTGCTGTGGGAGCGTTTTAGCTACACCTTGTAAACGACCCTGTTGATACCCAACGGTTCGCCCCTCTCCCACTTAATTAGCTCCCTTTTACGTTCGGTGGGGACAGCATCTCTAATGCTCATCGCTGTGCTTTTGATCGGCGACGCCGGCGTTACATTTGAGCTGTTACGTAAAGACAATGCTTGTGTAAACAATACTTGTTAACTCTTGTAGTTTGTTGACAACACATTGTACCAACGCACCGTCTTATGTCTCTTACACGCTCACCACTGTTAGCCAGAAACAATGATAAAAAGTTGTTATACATATTGTTATACTCTCAGGGACGATTTACTGCTTTAAGCACGTTGTTTTAATTGTTGCCCCCTGTATAACGACGTTCGGACCCCACTGTTGCGTACCTCTTTACTCCTGTTCTCTCTCACGTTTCTTAGTATCCCTTCTCCCTCAGCTCCTTGATGAGAGGAAATGTTTGCGTGTTTTTCTCTTAAGAAAACAATATGGCTACCTAGTTTAGGCCTATGATCTAACCAACCTGAACCTGGCTTCAGGGGCCAAAGACTTCCCACGGAAGTAGAGACTACGATGATGATATATTTCCCAACCGTTTTTCTAGTTCTCCCTGGGTGAGCAACTCTGTTATTTAAGAAGAATACTTGCACAGTTTTTATAATCTAATCTATACTGGTACAAGTGAGGAGACAGGCGAGGGACAGTACTGCATCAGCTGGAACCAACGTCGTACCACCAAAGAGGAATAATCAGGACTGTTGGACACAAATAAAAGGTACAAGTTTATTTTCATTTACCGTTGCTTTACCACGGATCTACGCACCTCTACGCCTATATGGCAATTGGGCTCGTGTGAGTCAAGAATCTTTTCTACGTTATCACCATCCGTGGATCTTACGCTCTGCCCCCATGCGCAACGTACGTCGGTAAGACCCGCGACAAACAACACCTACGTCACGAGTCCCCAACATTTGCCATAACAGTTTTTTTTTTTTTTTTCATTTATTTAGCTTTTTCTGTACAACAAGGTACAATGGGGGGGGGGGGGGAAATAGAGGGAAAAAAACAGTTAGCATAACCCTCTACAACAGGGAGCACTTCCAAGAGCGACATCAAAGGGAGCCTCAAACTGCCGTCAAGTCCTCGTCCTTCTTCACGTCCTGGAGAACTGCCACACTCTTGATGTGTTTGTGGGCCGCTGTCTTACGGACCTATGCCCTGGTCTGACCGGAGCTCTCCGCAGTTGAACATTAGCATCAGTCCCTGGGCCACTGCATCACCCAGGCAATAACCACAATTGTCAGTACCAAAAGGGTGTTACCAGAGGGAAGGATGGAACGCCACAGTGAAGCGTATGTGTGGTAAGCTCAAAAGTCGGCACCCTTCCGCTCTGCAAGACTGTGGATCTGAGATCGGCGTGGGAGACACTGTGCCGTCTTTATGGTGCCGTGGCAGATGCTGGACTGTTCCCGTACTGTGTCCCTCCTATAAGTTGCGAAAGTTGTAAATCCTTAAAGCACAATTGCTCGAGCTTTCAGCAGATGAACTTGGCAGCCTCTGGAGAAAAGCTGAATGTATGGTGTATAGAGTTGGCCGATCTGCACAGCTCTGAGCATATCCTTCTTCAGGAGATTATCATCCGATAAGTCATCACGAAGGACCATTCCAAGATAACAAACGATAGAGACCCACTCCACTTCAGACCCCTCAGTCAGCAGTGGTGCAACTTGGTTATCTCCTTTTCCAAGATTATGCGAAAAGTCTTCCTAGCATTAAACTTCAAGCCCATGTCATGAAAACAAGTCTATCCAGAAGGTGTTGCAGTCCTCTTCGGGTCGGGCAAGAAGCACGATATCGTCTGCAAATGTTACCATGAGAGGATCCCATAAGAGGCATGAGAGGGAGAGGCTACCATACTCGTTCAGCAGCTATGGGAGCTATTCTTGCCAATTCTGGCCAATCTTTTGGCCCCTACGATGACCGGAGGTTTCTCGGTTCGAATCCCCAGGTTGGCTCCTCCCTTACCAAATATTTCTTCTCAAAAAAAGTCTGGTAATGTTCAGAATTGAACTTGTTCAGCCGCACGAGCATTAAAAGAAGGCTCAAAGAAGGCTCAAAGAAATTAATTAAAAAATAAATCCACGCGTTCGGCACCAAACCAGGACACCACAGCAGTCGCTCTTCCGACCACAGCGACTGCGCTTCCCTCACAGTCTTTTGAGGTGTCTTCGCAGGTCCACCCTATCGACGTCACTCCAGTAGTTGCCAGCACACCTTCGTATTTTGCCTCAGGTTCTGGACTGATTAAGAAGCTTGGCCGGGGTCTCCGTTTATCTAGTAATCTATCCCAATGATTCATAGTGTGTCAGGAGATAGGTGTAACTCTGCGACCCAGACATATAGATAGCCGGGAATTTTAATGTGCTGGCAGATGAACTCACCAATCTGAGAAAATACCAACAACGGTATGGAGGTTAAATCTGGAAGCCTGCAAGACATTATTTCTGCACTGGGTACTTCGTTCGTTGGCCTATTTGCAACTATGAAGATAAAGAACCATCAACTGGAGAATCTCTTATCATCCGATCCAGACCAACTGGCCTGGGAACACAGCCTGTGCTTAAACTGGGACGGGGTGACTACGTATGCTTTACTGCCATTTTTAGTTTGTCAATTGGTCGTGCACAAAATCAGGATCTGACGGGGGGGTACTTCATTCTCGTAGCCCCATACTGGCGCAGCCCCGTGGCCTGCTGACGTGTAGGAAATGAGGAAAAAAGACCTGATCTTATTGCTACTGTGGGAGTATCTTCTATTCCAATACAGGTGGAAACTCTTCACAAGAATTTGGCGGCGCTACATCTTCACACGCCTGGAGACTTAAAAAGAACTCATCCTTGATTCTGAATTGTCAATCGAGGTGGTAGAGACTTCTTCATTGTCAGCGAGCCTCGATTATAACGGTGTATGAATCTAAACGGAAACATGGTTTGATTGGTGTAAGGAGGAGAAGGCGAATTCATGCGACTTTTCAGTGACAGCCCTTTCGAAACATCCTGGAAAAATTATTTTCAAACAGGTTTCTGAACCATGGTGATTAAAGGATATTACAGTCGTAAATTCCGTCTCTTCATGCCTGCACAAGAAGAGTATTACTTCTGGTGCAGTTATTTCAAAACTGTTGCAGGTGTGGGGTAAATCGACCAACGGTGCAGAAACTATTCTTCCTCTTTCCCTGTCCAGCCGTCAAGGGCACCCCGTACGAACCCATGGCTACCGCTTTGCTGCTTCACGTGTCGAAAAAGACGACTTGCCACTGCACGTCAGAATGAATTAGGTGGCTTTCTTTATGGACCCGGACTGCTTTATTGCTTCAGAGGATTGGTAGACGGACTATTTCATTTCTCCCCCATACTTCAGAGCCAAACATTTAAAATCACAAAATTAACTAGCGCCGGTGGAGATCAAGGCAGTGGCCAGTGGGTTCAGTTATTTTCAAACTTGTTCCAAAAAAAGCCATGAAGCCGATGGGGCCATAACCTCTCCGACTAATATTGCTCAATGGATCTGTGAGGCGATTCGGAGGGTTTATCAAACTGCACCAAATCATTTGGATCACCCACCAGAAGTAAGAGCCTGTGAGCTTCGAGTCTTAACATCATCTTGGGCATTTGTGTCTAGTATCCCACTGGATAAGTTGGTGTCAGTCTGTACTTGGAAAAATAAGAGTGCTTTCATCAGCTACCATCTTCGGGACCTGAGAGTGGTTGGTGAGCAAACCACGTTAGAGTTACGTTAAGAGTCATGCAGGAAGTTGCATTGCAAGTCTAAAGGGAGTTAGATTTAACAAGAGGTCTAAGTCTTGCACGAGAAGGTGGCTATTGATTATGTATAATTTTAGACCTACCGTGGGGTTGTTAATTAAAAGGCTCAGGTCAACTGACCCACTTGATTTTGGAAAGCTCAGCTAAAATTTAAAGGTAGTATTACTGTATGAGAACAATTAAATGGAGTTCACTGAGAAAGAGAAAGAAATTAAATTGATAAACATCCAGAAACCGGCATTACAAACAAATAGCAAAAATCGTAATCCCAGAACTTAGTGGCAAACTCAAGACAAACTGGACAAATTTTCTCCCAGCAGCAGCTTGCACAGTGGAAAACAATTCATTCCACACAGGAAGTGAAAGTGAAAGCGTCAAACAAGAGAGCTGATGCAAAGCCAACTGCAAAGCAAGTGAGGGAGTAGGAAGTTCGAATGTAGCAGACGGTTGGAGTAGAATCTTGACTGGTTGTGGTGCGTGTGCATCTCACATCCTTAGCCTGAGAGAGAAAACCCGTATAGCAGTTTTGAAAATTCGCTGGTTTGAAGAAAAACTGGAATTTTTTGGTGTTGCTTACGTCACGTAAGTCGATGATGATCGTAAACCAAAGTAAAAGTGCCGAAAAATCTATAATTAGCAAAAACGGAGTTACTTTGACAGTTTGATAAAAATTATTTTTTACGATATTTTACCTTTAAATGATCCCTCCTACTACCCCCCGTTTGTTGAACCGCGTAAGGTTGTATATGAAAGAGCATTGTTGGGATTTCAACACTGGTGGGTAGCGTGGTAGGCACCTTTTTCTTTGTTGCTGGGCATTGAGCATTAAATTAAACAAATTTAAACTAAAATTTGAAGGCATTTAGTTAGGATAAGTCAAAACTAATTTTATCATCACAATTCCATTTTGTTTCTAGTGCCGGCTTTGTGCATAAGATATGCCTAAAGATAATAACCAAGGCTGCACGGATACCAATACTGGATCAAATTGGTTGCCAATATTTTACGTATCGGATCGATATCGGCAATTTTCGCTGAAATATCGATAATTCTGGAACCGTTCGAGATAACGACTTGCAGTTTGCGGTGTTTTACTCAGAAAATCATTTAGTATTTACCTAGCTATCTTTTAACTTTTCGTTATCATTTTAACAATCTTCGTTTTAATAATTATTGACTTTTGAAGACAACTACACTCTATTACGATAGTTGATGTAAAAAGAATTAAGCCTTCTATTTTTGGAGTATCGGTGTCGTTATCGGCAAAATATTTAAAACCAGGTAGGTATCGGATCGGCAAAGTTGGTATCAGTGCAGCTGTAATAATAGGTATGTGATTGCTGCTAGATACAATGCATAGTTACAAAACTGGATACACTTTGTGTACTTGCTTCGTGGAATCGTGTGTGGTAAAGTTGTAGGCTTAGGCATTGACAATCCTTTCTATATAAAAGATTAATGATTTGTTGTAGGTAGTTGAACTTAAAGAGAAGCCAGGCTGTCCATGTGAAGTGCAACTTAACTACTATTTATTGATAGTGAAACCTGTGACTGTTGATGACGAGACGTCAACTGAATCTGAGCTCCCTCATTCTTTTTTAACTGTGACTAGTTTTGTACAGTTTGATGCATTTACCATTACTCACGGCCCTCTAACGGTGGTTGATAGTAAGTATTGTCATTTTTGTTTTAACAGTTTACTCTTCTTTAGTAGAAGGTGAAGCTTGGTATTGAATTTGCATGGAAACAGATTAATTGCATCAGTTTGTTCCAAATATGGTGTGCAGGGATTTTTGCATTGTGGTGAATTGGTCTTATTCATTTTATGTTTTGGAGGTTTGTTTATAACGAAGCCGCTTTTAAGGGAATTTTCTTGTAATGAAATAAATCCTTTATTTTGTTTGCAAAATACTATTACTACTACTATTGCAATGGTTTTTAGTTTTGCATATAGCGAATTCTGTACAACAAAATTGTAAAACGAACTTACTTTTTTAAGCCTTATTTGGTCCAATTTCCTTGTCGAATTAATAAGTGTGGATGTAAAAAAAATTTGTAAAAGTTGTTAGACATACTCAAAAGAGATTAATGTAGGAATTTCAAAGTATTCTCCATAAAGTATTGGATATCGGCGATAATGAAGTGTTACGTAACCAACGAGCATATACAAGTCTTTGCATGCATAAACCACACTTAGCTAATTGAAGTGCCACTCTTGATTCAAATGACTAATCTCTCAGTAAGAAACGACTCAAAAGAGTGAGTTGCGACTCCCGTACAATGGTGTCATGTCTGTCATTGACTGTGTACAAATAAGTCAATTAGAGGTGTTAAGATATACAGGGGTGAATACTATTGTATATACTGTAAATCTTGTATCAAATGCAATGGGCTTATGCGAGTAATTTAGCAAAAATCTGGGTGGGTGTTAAATAGAGCATAATCCATTTTCTAACTTGGTTCTGGACATCTGCTTCGGAAAATATTGCGATGAAAACCTTTTTGAATGATGATAGGATAGGCCAAGTTTTACATCCTTTTAATTGCTGTGACGAGGGGAGGAGAGGCATTATGCAGGTGGGAGAAGATAGATGAAAAAGATAAGACAAATAAGAAAGCAGATAAGACAGATCAGTATTACTCCATGGAAAGATAACTAACCAGTAAGCATAGAAGTAGTAGTGCGGGATTCGTTTTCCCGACTATCTTTCCATTTACAGCATGAAGAAATTAGTTAATGCTGCAGCAGATAATCGACGATTAAGGGGGGAAGGTATCAACTCCACTATTTCACGATTTTTACCTTAAAAGTATTTTTTTGGGGGGGGCAGGGGCCTTAGTTTTGCCTAGGAGTTTAATATATGGTTACGGTAAGTGTGTCAGTAATCTTCCACCGTGAGAAAATCTTAAATATAAAAAATTTTATTTTAACTCGTCAGCTGAATATTTGAACCACACAATTAACCCATGTTTAATAGATAATATTTGGTAGTTTGTCAGTATTGTGAGCTGCTAAAGTCGACCACACTCTTCAATGTTTCTAGTTTAAAAACACTTTTAAATAAGGATATCTAATAATTACCATAAGTACTAGGCTTCATTCGCATGATATAATCATTAGTAACTAGTTTTCCAGTATAATACTGCAAATTTTTCATCTGATATTGCCCACTAAATTGTGCCCTTCTTGCTTCCCCATTTAGTTTACTTTTTTTTTAGTTGCGTGTCAAAAGTATGACGGCAATCGGATGCTATACATCATAACTATTGTGGGCCAAGGTTTAGGTGTTGTTACTGGTAGTTGGATAAGCAAAAGAGATTTTCAGATTTGTTCAGGAGCTGGAATGTGTTCAAATGGGATATCTTTTTTTAGTTTTTTTTATTTTAATTGATGTGCATATGACTGGTGGGTACGACTGGTGTTTTTTCTTTTTCTCAACATAGTGGATCAACCAGACAAGGGCTTCGGCAAACGCAAAATTCAGCCCAAGCCAGGAGCAGATCCATGCGTGAAACGAAGCAAGCCACCAGCATATTTTATTCCAGATCTTGCTCACATTATTGCAATGTGCGATGAAAGGCTACCATTTGCTGCCTTTATGGATGAGGTAAGGTGTGCTGATTCTGCACCCATTTCCTTTGTATTGCTTGTTTTAGTGACTTGAATTTGAAATGCCTTTGTATCTTATTATGACAACTTTTCATCCCAGCGTACAATATAAAACCTACATAGTGTCATAAATCAATATGGCTGTTCCAATGCCGATGCTAGTATTGTATCTATGCTGAGACCATGGTGTCGGATCTACATAAACCATTCGTCCAAAACAAGCAACCAATACTATGTGATTTTAATTTTTTTATTTTATGGTTGTATCAAATTATAAATTTTGTTGTTTACCTTAGGCAAAGTTTGACCTTACCCCCAACAATTATTATTATCTTGAAAAAATTTACAGACACCTAAAGTCTGAAAAGCGAAAAGTTCACCTAAATCAGTCTACTTTTTGCAGACTGGTGGTCTAAGTGGAAATTTTTTCAAGATGTCATTTTATTACCACTGTTATCATCGGTTAGCGGTGTTTCACGTTCTTAGTAGAAATTATTATTAGTGCCCCTACCATTACATGTTGACAGATAGGAGCAGAGTGTGAGATTACATCTGTGGAAGGGAAGGGTAGTTTCTCCGAGGTGGTGGTGGACAGCTGCAACTACATAGTTGATCCTCCCTCCCTTACTATTTTCATTCCAACCTCCTTCCTCCTTCCCTTCCCCCATTTCATTTTTATACTGAATCCTCCACATTTTTTCCCCTGATCGTTTAGTTTTCTTCTTACCTACAAAATTTTTTTTCGTTGTTCGTGAATGCGGTTGCATGTTTCTCATGAACCTGAATTGTGATCCTCAAAACTGTTGCATTCCTTTCTTTGTTTGTAAAACACATTAGTCAATGTGAAATCCAATACGCATACCAAAAACCATTTCAAATTTTAAAATGTCACTTCGCTTACTTTGAAAATTACAAAATTTGAAAATTAGATTTCAAAGGAAAGGATATTCACCATTCCAATATCCTTGCAAATTGTCGACAGTCTGGTTTTTCTGGAGTTGGAGGGGCTCAGAATGACTGTCTTCATCAGGCTACCACATCACCGCTCACGTTGTCGTGATTGTTCGTTTGCCATTTAAATGTGATACGGGGCCATAGCCTCCGTATCTTGCAGGCCAGTACACCATTTCTCCTGTAGCAACTTATTAAACTCGCCTCTCAGCAGAAACTGGTTGCTTGGGTTTGAAGGTCCCTGGATATTCATCAGCACAGCCTTCTCTCAGCTGTGGTGTTGAATAGCCACGGATTCTAGGCTTCTCAGATGCACATCATTGTTAGAGTTGGACTTGAGGAATGTCACGTGCCTTCCCATCCCAGTTAATTCAGTGTCGAGTTTCCTTGAGGTGGACTGCTATGCCATTCGTTACAACCTCATTCCTGGTGTCTGCCGTGTGCTGCTCATGCGTATACCTTTTCTTGTCTCTCCTACATAAACGGCATCACAGTCCCCACACGGAACTCTGTAAACGTCTTCATGGGTGCTCTTAATGTGCTTCAGGGCTTCCTTTTTTTCTTGTTTTGGCATCAGGATCCTGCTTTTACATTAGGTGGTCCTTCAAGCCCTTTGTGTTCTTGACGTATGATGTAAAATCAATTTTCCCGAGTACATCTTGACGAAGTGAGCGAAGATTTTTCATAAGACGAAGTGAGCGGTGATGTGGTAGCTAACGAAGACAGTCGTTGTGAGCCCCTCCAACTCCAGAAAAACTATTGTCGAAAAATTTGTAAGGATATTTGAACGGTGAATATCCTTCCCTTTGAAATCTAAACGTACAAGACGTAAAAAAAAATATTTCCAACAATTGGTTTTTAACAGTTGGTTTGTAACAATATCCTGTAGGTCTTCCTTAATATTCGGTCCAAAATATAGCCAATTTTGGATCTGAAAAAAACGTCGCTTCCAGAGTTGTTCTTGGTCAACAAACAAAATGTTATCAAATGTGAATCAGTCCACCCCAAAGATCCGCTGCATAAGGAGCTAAACTCCAAATGGCTCTTCGTGGCGTAACATACGCCGGTGTAGTAGGAAGCCTTGTTTTCACACTGTAGAATAACATACCAAAAGTAGGCAAAAATTGGAGCCCCAGAAACCACCGCCATTTTAGAAATTAGTGCCAAATTTAAGTTTTTCCAATTTATCTCCTGAACGGTGACTTCTACACGAAAATTTCAAGCGAGCGAAGTTAAAGATAATTAAATTTCCCAAAGGAAAGGTTGTTATCATTTTTCATGTACACTGAACCGTTACCGAATTACGTCCACTTGCATCCGGTACATCTCTTGCCATTTTGGAATGGTGGAAATTATTCGAAAATTTGGGTAGTCATCCACCTAAATTTAGTCATCCACCTAAATTACAAAGGTCGGAATGACAGTTTAAAGTGGAAAATGAGCCAAAAATCAAACGGTGACTGTGATACCAGCCCCTAGTAAAAAGGGCGTAGCTCAGTCCCTAACAATGATAAAGCCTTTTATTTACTCTTGATGAAAAGAAAACATTCCCACCTTTCGAATGAATCTAATTGGAGTCATCCACCTAAATTAGAAATGTCAGAATTGCAGTTGAACGTTGAAAATGACTGAAAACTCGAACAGTGACCGTGATACAGGCCCCCAATAAAACGGGCATAGCTCGGTCCCTAGCAATGATAAACCCTTTTATTTACCCTTGATGCAAAGACAACATTCCCACCTTTCGAATGATCAAATTGGAGTCGTGCACCTAAATTATAAACGTAAGAATAGCAGTTTAAAGTTGAAAATTATCCACCACCATTGATGGTGGAGAATTTCCAGGATGCGAGTGGACATAACTCGGTAACGAACGGTTCAGTGTACATGAAAAATGATAAGAACCTTTCCTTTGGGAAATGTTTAATTTTAATGTTTAATTAATTTCTTGTTAATGGAGCTCGAGCTGGCATGGTTAGCGGCTCCAGGAAGAGTTCGATTAAAATGTTGACGCGCGATCGGATTTTTTTTTTTTGACCCAGGCTTAAAAAGCGTTACACACACGCACTATGTAAAAAACCATGCGGGTGCTCCTGAGAATCACTTCATTAACTTTTATCGGCCTTAAAAAAAATAAGTTTAGTAGGCACAGTTAAAGTGTAGTTCTTTATAAACTTGGTATCATTTTTTAGTTTGTAGAGCTACTCTGATATTACTTCCAATACTGGCACGGAATGAATCGGCAAAATTAATCTGATATTGATACTTGGGTACGAACAGCAACAACACCGAACCAATGCTGCTTAGTCATATCAAAACTGAGTTTGCAAGCAAGTAGATTTACATTGTTACCATGATACAGATGCATACCATTTCCTTTGCCTCTGGATTACATCCGTGTTTATTTATGACTATCAATACTAGTATCAGCATCGGAAACAGCTGTATTAATATGTACCTTTTTTGTTTAGTCATGTTCTCTCTTGTTTCTAGCTCCACAACAGAGGCATTTGCAATCAAGGTGTCCAAGTAGATTCCAATGCTGCATGCTTTGCCATTAAAATTGTTCAGATGCCAAATTGTGACGGTGTTGACACAAATGTTATGGACTCTCTTCGTCGCACTTTGCTCAGTTGCACTATTCGTATGCACGGCAAGGGAACAAGAGCTTGGCTAGTGGAAGTAAGTTGAAAATAGTGTTGCCTACTCTGTACAATAAATTGCTTATTAAACACCCATTGGCTGTTAAAAATTAATTCGCAAAAAATTTTTTCGATAATTCACGTACGTGATGTGGGTTTGGTCTAGCATTAATGCAATGCCTTTATTCTCATTTGTTCAGGAGTTTAATTTATTTAGCAGTTTATTTAGTGGCTTTATGTATGAAGCTTTTAGTTAATTTTGGTGCTGAAAAACCATGATTTATGTGGTTGAAACATTGAGTTCCTTGAATGTGTGTAGCTTTGTCAATTTCTAGCAGACAAATTACATTCTAAAATGTTTTAAGAAGAAATTGGAAAATAACCTAGTTACAGTCACCACCCGTGGGGGGCCTATAACTAGGAAAGGATTTTTTTCTGGGGGGGGGGGGAGGGGTGACCCTAGCTTTGCCAGGGCTGTTCATGCGATTTACGCAAAGTGCATTATCTTCTGTAACAGACGTTGGTCCGAGGTCATGTGGGAGGCAATATTGATCTAATAAATTAATTTAAATATTCAAATGGGCAAGCAACTGGCATATGACCACTGCAAGTCATCGCTGCCTATATTTAGAACAGGGAGATCTTTTCATACCTGGTCAAAAATATTTCCCTTTGAATTATTATTTATTGCATTCTGTACAACGAGGTACATGTAAATGAGGGGGGGGGGGGGGAATAAGAAAAAATAGTTATCAACTGTACTAGCATTATGTATAAGAAAAGAGGGAACGGAATAAACAATGGGAACGAAACAAAGCAGCCGCGTTTAATAGCACAAAAAAGTGGTGTTCAACTCCTCGTCCTCCTGCAGCATTGCCACTCCCTGCACATGGTCAAGTGCACGCTATCGTAACAATTTGATTTTCTTGATGTGTCTGAATTTTGCACCACTTTTCGAAACCTGAGCAAACCTGCAGTTACAGTTCCACCCAAACCACGGCCCCAGCCATCGATGCCACCCCTGCATGCAATAATGAGGGAGTTGGACGAGTTTTGAACTGCACTCCAAAATGTTGCTTGCTGTACAAAAAACAACAATTCCATGGTAAGCATGTCTCCATCCCAGGCTTGATGATTATGCCAATACTTTGGTAGACACTGCGCTCGTTTCACAAGCCTGTGGTAGACACGTGCAAGCTCATTAATTGAGCCATTAGTGAATGTATCACACGTGGTCAGTCTATAGTGACCTGGCCCTGGTCTTAAGCAGATGGATTTTCACTTCTTCTGATGAAAAGCTGAAAGTATGCAGGGTGGCATTCCCCGACATGCAAAGTTCCAACCGCACTTTTTTTTTTTATATGTTGGTCATCACCAAAGTCGGAAGAAAGTTCAACTCCCAGGTATATTACCGAAGTAAGCCAAGACATCCAGCCGCAATGGCGCAACCATTTCACCATCGCCACCTAAAACCATCCCCACTGATTTGGTTCCATTGAAAGAAAGTCCATTCACTTTTAAAATTTCTTTAAGTCTTACTAGAAGGAACTGCAGTGTTCGACGACTGGGTGCCAGAAGGACAACATCGTCTGCATACGTCACAATGTTAACTGCAATCCCATTAATCTAGCATCCGGTACGCATGGAGCCGATTCTTTTCACCCCCTCATCCAACACCAAACAGAAGAGGAAAGGTGAAAGAGGGCTACCCTGTCTGACCCCATAGGTGGCCTAACCTATACAGTATCATTCTACCGATACTGCACAAACATTTTGGCTACTACCTGTGTACATTTTCTAGTCACACCTTCTTCGTTTGCAGAGTTCACGCACAATTTAATAAACAAAAAAGCCATCTTCATCAATATCTTCTGCATATTGAGCAGAAACTGTATTCCACGATTCCTGTATTCACATGACATAGTGACGTGAATTTTTGTTATTGCCTGATGAATACCGTCATCTGAGCCTCTACATCTCCAGATAACTGAATGTCGAAAATGTGAAATATCGTATCGGTGTTGGCAACTTTTGCTGAAATATCGATAACTCAGGAACCGTTCGAGATTTCGACATGCAGTTTGTGGCGATTTGCTCAGGAAATCGCCGTGTACTTACTAGCTATCTTTTAACTATAAGTATAAATATGAATCCAAACACGGCAAAAATCCATAAGGACAAAAAAAAAAACCGTGGAAGCCACAAATTATCCCGTGGTTTTGCATAGGGACAGGCGACGTTTAAAAACACTGAGGGAGAGCACACATCTGACGTCATCAGGGAGAGCATTCCACGCCCTGACCACCCTGACACCAAAGCAAAACCTTCGAACATCCACCCGACATCGGCGAAGAAACAAAGTACAAGGTCCAGCAAACCTATCCACCCTAAGAGTCAATAGCTTCCTCCAATCGATGTCAACGAGCCCGCTCAGGAGCTTGAAGACACAAATCAGATCGAGATTCACTGTTGATTAAGATTTAAAAATATTTTTTTTAACAATTATTGTACTTTAAATAAAACTACACCACTGATAACAAACAATGGGTAAACTTTCGTATCCGTATCGGAAAAGTTGAAATCAGTGCAGTCTTGCTTTTAAGGGGGGACAGTACTTTTATAAACGCGATTATCCGAACTAATTGGGACAGAGGGTGTTGGAAAATCCAGTCGTTCGGACAATCCAATTTACATGTTACTACTTTAATCTTCAGGAAGACGGAGAGAAAATTATGCTTTGTAATACTCCCCTAATTAATAAAACAAACAAGTCTTTTGCTTTGCCCAAAATTGAACTTTCTGAATATTTACCAGGAACGGTCGTTCAGGTAATTGGGGTGTTGAAATAGTCGGAGTTAGATAATCAAGGGTTCCTCGCCCGGTATTTTTGTTGTGCTGTTAATATGCTATTATTATTTTTTTTTTCCAGTACATTTTTTGTCGTTGTCCTTTGGTCAGCTTAAACTCAAGGGAGCAAGGGCCTAGGCGCCTGGTGTACTTTTTGTACGATTTGAATTCATCAGACAAAATGGGCAAAACTGTCAATGAATTTCTCGCTGATTGGAGTTCTATTGCTCATTTGTACGAAGTAGTGTTAAATTATTCTGAAGCTTCGAAGCAAGGTAAGCATATCGAAAGTAAGCTTATTTTCCCATCATACCCTTTGCACACGCTAGATTAGGCCGTGAAAAGAAATAAGTTTGTTTCTCGGGTACTTTCATTCAAAAAGTAACCAGGCCACCAGGCTTTTTATTTTATTTTTTATTTTATAGGAAGTAACTCAAGTCTTACTTTCAACTGCTCAAAACACTTGCATTTTAATTTTACGGAAAAACTTGCAAAACACTTAATTTTACGGAGCTGAAATATGGTTAATTTAGGCTAAATAATACTTATTTTCAGCAAACTGAATTGCTTTTCCTTGTAACGGTAATAAATTTAGCTTGAACTAGCAAATAAAAAGCATCGACAAGGAGCAAATTTGACCATCAGGCAGGGCCTGAGAAACAACTAATTTTTTTTTCGTAGCCTTAACAAGGGACTTTTTTTATTTAATTAGATTAGTTTGGGTTTAAGTTTCGTTCTGATCCTGTTGCTTATAAGTCCACGACTAAATCGTTCGGTCAGCCGTGCTTCCTAACTTGACTTGAGCAGCTGGTTTTAGAGAGGGGTCCCTAAACAGTGCATTTCAGTGCATTTTTTTTTTGGCTGCCGCTAAAAGTTCATTAAGCGAGTAGCCATACCATGAAGATGGATGTATCGGCAACACATGCTTTTGGTTATTTCATGTTCCAGAATTAATTTGTTTTGTTTTCAGACTTGACCCTAGCTGCTATTGCGGATGTAAAAGCATACCCGTACAAAAGACTAATATTGGGGTATGGCCCCAATAAAGGAAACACGGTAAGAAAAAAATGTGTCCTCTCCCCCAACCCCTAAAAGCACCGTTTAAAAGAAGGAACGGTTTTTTTTAGAACTTGAAGTCAGATATATTATTAATATCTTACAAAAAGGAGGTTGTCCAGATGGGTATGACAACAATTAATGACAAATCTATGATGAGTTTAGTGTAATTAAACAAAAAAAAAAAAAACAAGCATTCTTTAAAACTGGTGATCACTGAGGGAAAGTAACCCACTAAGTATTAAGGAAATCCTGGATGTTGTTGGTATTTCCATTTACATTTTTGCAGCTTTTATCTGCAATATCCCATTGTAATGTTGTATTTTAATGTCGAGTTGATATTGAAAACACTTTCGTACATCTGTCTGCCCCAAATATTTCAGATTGGGTACGAGTCAGCTCCGGTTTCCTCTTATCATCCCACCCGTTTATTTATCGGTGCTAATATTTGCTGCACCATTTGAAGAAACATTGTACAAGTACAACTTAACTTTTTTACACCTGTGGTATATGGTTATGCGTATTTCTCATTCGTAGACTCCTCCTCACTGTGTTACCTGTTAAGAATAAATGGGGTGGCCCCTTTGCAGTCGGCATCTCTTTTCGAACCTAATTTGCATACAATTTTAATCTGTAACTTATGCAAACTTACATCACCTGTCGCCTCGCCCTTTCCTCTCTCTCACGCTTCTCTCATCACTGTTTCTTTTGCCGTGGCACGATTTGGGTGTGTGAGAACATTGTGTTGGTTTTTGTTTAGAAAATTTCTTCGATTCATGCCTAAAGAGGACAGGACTAAGTCTAGACAGTTTGCATCTGCTATAGAGAAAAGGATGCCATCGCAGTTGGAACGCATGCCACTATACCGAAAGCCGGGGAGACCGTAAGTAGCAATAATAATACTGTTAAGGTCGCTACTGCGAGCCAGGTTAGGCCTAACGCTGCCGTGGGCTCGGCCGAGCCGCACATTCCCTGAGGTCGTTGGCATCTTCTATTTCGTAATTGCCTAGACTGCTAGGTGCTGAGTTGCAATCAGTGGTTCGTGATGCGATTGGAGCCAGTAGAGCTATAGTGGATAATTATTATTATGAGGGCGATGGTGTTGGTGTGGACGGGCGGTTGCTATGAGAACAAGCGACCTGGCAAAAACCATCATGGCGGCCGGGGAAGTGGCCGTATTCTGCGTGAAATATTTGTGGCGAGACCGCCTACATACTAAGAGGAATTTGTCGTTCATGGTTTTCGGATGGCAATGGGTGAGAACACGAACTATGGGCTATTCGATAACCAATCAGGCAGGCAAAAATTGAAAGGTTATACGATAACCAAGAGGAAAAGAGATCAAACGATGATCGATATGAAATAAGAGCACGGTTACACGATAACCGAGTTGAATTTGGCGGAAGGTTACACAATAACCATTGAAAGAAAATGGCAGGCGATGCCAGATTACGGGTAGTGGACGAAACTTCCTAAGCTTTTTCAGAGAGATGCCCTGTTTGGGAGAGGGATGAAAAGATTGTCATGGTGGTCAACCAACAAGAATGAGTGTTTAACAAAATCAGAAAAAGATTCGATTTGTGGTACATGGTGCCTTTCAGAACGATTTTTTCCCAATGCGTATGCCGTTGCTCCAGCTCGTTGCACATGTGAATTCGAGCTGGATTCAGTGAATGTGGCCATGTGTGGTAGTCAAACGGAGTTTATTCAGGCGTTTTTGCCGATGCTGCGGGCCTTGCAATTAGGCGCAAGGAAACACACAGATTACGGGATCACATGAAAGGTGCAGTGGTGCAGGCCATTGTGGACGCAACTACGCTACAGTTGCAGGCATTGCTGAGCATGAATAGAGCTCGTAGGGAGTGGTTAAAAGTTTGCATTTGTGGAAGAGCTGTGCCCGGAGATAATGGCGCAAGAACTAACTTTGAATCAATGTTTGCAAGCCACTGCAGGAGCCGTTGCGACAGGCGCAGCAGGAAGTTGCTGTGAGTAGAAAAGTAACTGTTGTGTGTCTGTATGCTGTGCCGCAGAGACGAGGGTTCTTGCCCCGCAGGAGTAGGGGGGTGGCGTTCCCGGGCACATGGCTGTGACCAGTGGTAACGGATCCGCGTTGGGGCAAGCCGGTCCTGCTGGGGCAAGGTGAGGCCTTAGTTTTAATTTTGATTATGATTTGGAAATAGCACAACGTGAGGAGAATGTGCCGCTGCCAAGCCGGCTGCTGAGCTTAGTGTGTGGTGTAAGGTCCCCAACTATTGGGCCAGACAGAACTGTGTGTGCTAGTGGCAATGACCAATGAATAGAAAGTGTAGCAGATGTGCACAGGATCTCGACCGTCGCCCAGGATATTGTTAAGGCGAACATTACGGCAGGCACATTAAGAGGCTGTAGGTACATGTCGCGCTGGGTGCATTGGTATGTACCACGTGGGGTGGGGCCAGTGGAGGCTGCCGGTTACCGTTTGTTTAAATTTTTTGGCTGCATTATTTACAGAAGCCCGGTTGTACAATACCATAGTGGGTTATTTGGCGGCGATTTCGAAGTTCCACGCTGGCTGGGAATCGAAGACGGTGGCGCGACATCCATTGATAAAGACATTTATGAGAGGATTATTTCATAGAAGGTCTCCGTATGGGACTCGACAAAGGTGGTGGTAGCCATTAGTGCAGATTATAGGGCGAGTGAAATTAGACTTGAAATGGTGCAATGTGGAGAAGGTAGAGAATGGTGTGATGTGGAGAATGCGTAAGCCGTATTTGTAGTAAAGGTGCACAACTTACAGGAGTGGAGTGCCATTTTTAGTGATACGCCTACAGCTGCACAACGACCGTGCTCTGGACGCAGTTAGGTATGTTGCTTCATACATACGGCGGACGGCGCCGGTCTGGGACACACAGATGGTGGCAACAGGAATCCGGTATACCCGACTCATCTTGTCATATGTGAGACCCCATCACCCTGTGGGGGTGTAGTCTGTGACGAGGTGGCTGTGCGATTTGTTGCGTTTGTCAGGGATCGACACCAGCCAGTTCAGGGCACACTCTGTATGTTCAGCGGTATCATGAACAGTTCCTGGATGTGGCCCGTCAGCGTCTCGGATTATGGAGATGGTGAATTGGGCATCGCAATCATTATTTGCAAAACACTACCTCTGTGACGAAAAATGTGGATTAGCAGGAAAGATGCAGTGAATGTAGGTTCAGGCCTCTGAAAGATAGGTAAAAGTGATGCTGGCTGAGCGGCACGTTCTTTAAATCCTCCCATTTGTTATAAACAGGTAACACACTAAGGAGAAGTCTACGAATGAGAAATGATGATTTATCAGAGAACTTGTTCTCACAGGAGAATTAAAGTTCTCTGAGTAGAATCTGATGAAACTGTGTTACCTGCATGCATGCTTACCTGCCTGGCGCTCCTGTGGCTCAACTGCAAAAGGCACTGGTTAGAAAAGTGCCAGAGAGAGGATGGACGAGGCGACAGGTGACAAAGTTTGCATAAATTATAGGTTAAAATTGTACACAAATTATATTAAATAAGAGGTGCTGACTGCAAAGGGGACATCCTAAAGAGGTAACAGTTTCGTCGGTTTCTACTCGGAGAATTTCGATTCTCCTGCGAAAACAAGTTGACTGTATTCCGTTTTCCGTGCAAGTTACAGTGATACAAATAAATTTTCGAGCAGAAATTAGTTGGTATGCAATGTATATTTTCTAAACCTGCGCTGATACCGATGCAGGATTGGATCGGTTGCCGATAGTTGTGGTATCGGCAACTTTTGCTGAAATATCGATAATTGGAAGATCGTGATGACGACATGCAGTTTAAGGTGTTTCGCTTAGGAAATCGTTGAGCATCTTCCTACTATCTTTTAAAGGGCAATTACATCCATTTTGACATGCATGCTTTACTTTTGGATAATTTACACAATAACTAAACACAAGAATTGCGGTAAGAATACGTTACGTACGTCCGATACGACAATTTAATTATCGCATCACCAAAACCTGACATGGAGACCGCCATTGTTTTGCTGGAACGCGCAGAAATTAATGCCGACTGATGTCACTCTTCGATTTCGACTCGCAGTCGATTGAGATAGCTCTATTGGCAGTGAGAGCTCGAGCGTCTGACGGCCTTAGCTGGCCGACAGTTGTAGTGGCCGGCTAAGGCCGTCGGATGCTTGAGCTCTCACAGCCAATAGAGCAATCTCAATCGGCTGCATGTCGAAATTGAAAAGTGACATCTGTCGGCATTAATTTCTGCGCATTCCAGCAAAACAATGGCGGTCTCCGTGTCGTGTTTTGGTGAGGCAATAATTAAATTGTCGTATCGGACATACGTAACGTATTCTTACCGCAATTCTTGTGTTTAGTTATAGCGTAAGTGATTCAAAAGTAAAACATGCATGCCAAAATGGATGTAATTGCCCTTTAACTGGTAGTGACTATTTTTTATAATTGTTATTAGAATAAGTATTGGACTTGTGAAGAAAACTACACCACTGATATCGCTATTCACTGATGGGTGAAGTCAGAAGTTGGTATGGCGTGTGCGTGTGTGCATGAGGGAGTGACTGTTTCCCATCTCCTTTCATCAGGCTGTTCTGTGTTTTCTGCGGAGCTTCCGGCCTGGCTGTTGAATGGCTCCTTGACCTTCAAGGCACGCATTTTATCATCTTTAGTGATTCCATGCGTGCCCTGGAGTTCTTGGGGACAGACAACCCTCGGAACCCCTTGACACATTGTATCCAAGCTCTGCTTTCCCGTTTACCTGGCCAGCGGAAAACCGTGATTTTCCGCTGGATTCTGGGCCTTAGTAGGATAGCTGGGATAGCATCCTGATTCTGCAGCAAAAGGGGCCCTTTCTCGTCCTCTCGAAAGGGATTTCAGATTTGTTCCTTCGGACGCCTTTTCAACTCTATACTAAATACCGATGTCCTGGTCGAAATTTCGACTGACGCTACAGTTTGTTTATTTTGGCTGCTCATTATAGTGACTCACCAATAACTACGTACCACCAAAAGAGTTCTAGGTCTTCCAAACTTGCAAATTTTAGGTAGTTTTTGCAACTATCTCATCACAATTTGAATTTGAATTTGTCATTCATCCTGGCCGCTGCTGTAGTTGTTTTCTCTCATAGAGCTTGACTCGTCAATTGCTGCTGTAGGGAGAAATCTTTTCCACGACTACAGCAGTGGCCAGGATGAATGACATCTCAAGGTCGACTGGGAGACTAGTAGTGTGGCACGAAATTAAAATTAAAATTGTGATCGTTGGTGGGTAGGAAGACTGTTCATGCCTGATTATAAAAACTATCGAAAATTTGCAAGTTTTGAAGACCTAGAACTCTTTTGGTGGTGCGTAGTTATTGGTGATTCAACTCTATATCTGAGATTGCATGGTTTTTGGCAAGCCTTAGTGGAACAAATAAGACGCCAAAAGATTGCGGCCTATTACAGGTGCTGTCCAGGAATGTCACTTGGGTTGTCGCCACAGTCGCCTTGAAGAGGTGGTGTTGGCCCGTAATTACGCATTGGTCACACCAAACTTACTATTTCCTTTTGAGGGCAGTTATCCCTCCTGAATGTCATTGGTGTCGACGGCCACTTACAGTCCGACACTAGCTTGTTGATTGTCACCATCTTGAAGGTGGACGTCGCCGTTTTCCTTTTCCGCGAGACATGGAGCGTTAATTGGGCGATAAGTCTGTCCTACTGTCCAGGTTTTTTTTAATTTTTGCAGGAGGTACAGATCTATAAGATCTGCTTGGGGTTTGTTTAACGTCTCTGTAATCTGCGGAGCAGTGACAACCCGCACCACTGCACTTTGATTGAACTTGGTGCTAATGACCTGGCTGTCGACGCGCCATTAAGCCTCAATCCTCCCCGCCCCCCCCACCACCACTGATTAAAAAAAAAATTGGGCATTACATTTTGGATATCGGTATTTGACTATATGTATCGGCAAAATTTTTAAGACTGGATCGTTGTCGGATTGGTAAAGTTTGCATCATTGCAACCTTAATATTTACTGTTTAGTAAATATTAAATATTAGTAATTAATTAATTATCTACTAACCTTAATATTTTCTAACTAACAGGCTGATTTGCTTAATATCACTGAAGTCAACAAATATGTTTCCTCTAAAGGCTTTCCACAAGCGCTTTAAACAGTAGGAGAGTTCTCAAAGTGGAAGTGATCTGATCAAGAGGCAGCAGACACTGTCATTCATAGATTCATAGATTCATTGTCCACAACTTCTTTGCGTCACAACCATCTACTAAAGAAAGGAGTGGATAACAGAAATCAACCTGGCTAGTGGCTAGTGCGTTTACTGAACACTTTATAAATTGATTGAATTTAAATTGTAGGTGATGATCTTGTGGAAGAGTTCTGAAAACAAGTTTCATCTTGTTTTTGGGGTTGTTGGTCCCACAGCTTCAGCAGCTAACCCTCATAGTTTAGTGGCACTGCAGTTAAAAGAGCATTTCAACCAACAACGTTCTATACCACTCCTTTTACAGGTATTGTTTTGTTTAGTTATTCTCGTTAGCCTAGACCTTTGATAAGACTTGAAGTGAAATCTTTCTCAATTTTTTCCCTTGCAGATGCTTCATGATACTTACAATCCATTAAACTCTGTAGGAAAGTTACCGACAACGCCGATTGTCGGTGGATCAATTGCAGTGAGTTGTGTTAAACATAGCTGTGCTACCATTTCTACACAGACTGCCAATTTCTACAACATCTAGCTTTCAGAGGAAGTAACTAGCAATAACAATATTTTGTTTTATTTACAGAGACCTGTTACTGCTGTGCAGGGTTTTGCAATTATTCCTCAGTCTCCAACACACATCCGTATTTCATTCCGTAACGTGTATCCTTTTACGTATAGTTTTTTAGATTAATTTATGAATTCGTCCAGTGTCCAACACATCATTACTTAGCTAATAATTGCTTGTTGCCCCATCCTCTTAATTCTAGATAAACTACTGTATATTTTCTCCCATATTCCACTACGCAATTATTAATAAGCTGGGTGTGGATAGATTCTGTTAATATGCGAAGGATACAGTTTAGCGATTTTGTTTTTTTGATAGTAATTAGATAATAATAGAAAAACAGTGTATGGTTTAATGTAAGTGAAGACGAACTGTTTTAAGAGTCTGTTGATGTTAGCTCTCAACTGAACAAGTAAGTTGGTTCTCCACAGGTTCTGCATTATTGTTCTTGTTAAGAAACAAAGGAAATGTCTCGGCATTAATAGATTCTAACTATCATTAAAAATACTAACCTTTTAGTTTGTTTAAATCGCTTATTTAATGCTCAAATGTCCAAAACAACAAAATTGAAGCCAACTTCACAATTCGCCTGGGCATTGCCCTGTTAAGTCAATGTATCATGTGCTCTGTGTTTTAGTTTTATTTCAAAACAAAAATGTTCCAAACTCGTGTTGACTTTCCTCTAGAAGTGATGACGTGTTGCACCTCGAAACTCCTGGCAATCTTCATCCCACCTGCAGAAAATGCTGTAACTGACTTTTTGATGAATCCGTGTAAATTTTTTCTTTTGCATTCCGGTGTTCTTGTGCGGAAAATTGAATCGTAAACTAAAGGAAAGTATTTTGGGCTAGTAAAAACTAACCTCAGAATTAAAATCTGTTTTCTAGAGCTAAACTGAGTGTTCCTTACTGCGCTGCGATTTCTTTCTTATGATAAACCATATTTGCTGAAAATGGCAAAACGATATAGCTGTGAAAGTACTTTCTTTATTCTGTACACGGAAGAACCACTAATAGCTAACAGAAGGTTTAGGTGACTTTAGAAAGAAAACAAACGACCAACGTGCTCCAAACTTCATAATAAGGTAGCCCCCGAAACTTTTTTTTTTTTTTCCATATTCAGCGACTTATGCCAAAGATTCGGCTAAGTTTAGGCTAGCTGGAAGTGAATTCGACAATTTCGGCCGACATTATTTTCGGTTAAATTATAGCTTAAATATGGCTACTTGGATGTTTTGCATTATAATGTGTCAGGCAATTATTATTTTTATGAATATACAAAAAAGGATTATGTAAATAAATGGAAGCACTATCCCCCTTTTCGTCCTATTTTATGATAACCAAGTTTCTTCAGATTCAATTTTCCTGTGCCCTTAGACTATCATCTGTCACCACATACCGAGTTTTCATGTACAGATTTTATAATCCTCTCTTCGTACATAGATCGGTTCACACTAAAAATTGAATTGAATTCGCAAGGACGTTTCGTGCGAGCTAAATGAACGAAATAAAGAAATGTTCGCGTTGTAATCCTGCACCCAGTTTCAAAAGGGAGAACCACCTAGCAGGATAAGAGTGTTTCTTACTTTCTTTCTCGAGCAGCACGGCAAGCAAACGAAATGCCTAGCCCTATGGTGTAGCGTTGTAACCAGAGAATGTGACGGTCTACATTTTCTTCCTGTACATTAAGAAATTGGCTGAGTATAAAGACAACATCCGTAATAATATATATATATTCGGCTGCTTTTAGGCTTACGGCTAGACAGCGAGACGGCTAAAGGCGGCTTTGGGGACTACTCGGGCTGTACTGATAAATTTATTTTCCCGCTGATGATGCCATGCCAGGTCAATCAATAAAAAAAACTGGCAGGTACTAAATGATCTGACTCGACGATCTTTTCGAACCGATCACTGATGCCAATCTTGTAGAGCCCATCACCAGCATGGCCTCAACTGGCTGAATCGTACCACTGCTATTAACTGCTAAACTCGTGTGATTAAAAGCTGCTTGTATGAAGGAACTGCTGGAGGAATGCTTGCCTTTCAGTACTCATGCACACAATTTAGTAGTTAGGGGTGTACGTGCGAGTAGAATATTTTTAAGTTGAGCCGAGCCGAGTTTTCAATAATAGAATCGAGTATCTAGCCGAGTGCCAGTATTTGGTGAACACATCATTTTGCAAGTGTCTTTTTTTATTTGCTAGTGTAAAAACAACTAAGATGCTGCTTAATGGACTGTAAAGGTCGTGTACAAATGGTTTTCCAGTTTTTAGTAGATAGTTGCTTTTAATTTACCGCACTGGAAAGCTCTCATCGAGACAATGAATTTGGTATATTTGAAGATGTAAATTGGTCAAAAATTGGCAAAGTTATTGCATTTTCACCAGATTCGAGCTTTCCGAGTATGAATGCAAGCGACGAGCCAAGTTCGAGTACACGTCTCGTACTCAGTTTGGCTTTTTCGAGTATCACACATGCATGTTAGTTGTGTTGCACATTTTATGTTAGTGTTGTGGTTTTATTTAAGCAGTACACTGTAATTAAACCTACATTATGCTCTGATGGAATTTTGCCTTAACTAACCCTTAGTTATTGCATCGACATTCATTTCCGTAAGGAAGGACTGGTTGCAGTTAGGGATGGAGCATACAGCCTTTTTGATAAAAGTAAAGTCATTGAAGAGTTCACCCCTACTCAGGGATTAAAGGTTAGTTTAGTATTCATAATTATTTTAGCAGTGTGTATTATGACACTCCTATGAATTTCAGTGTTTTAAATAAAGAAATATGAAAAAATAATCTGAAACATTACTTGTAAAATTTTTACTGAGTTCGTTTTTTGTTCACTTTCGCACCTAAGCCCTCCTCAAACCTTTGTCGTCACCTGGCAAAAGTTTTTAAAATCCGGATAGCCTACATCGCCACAACAAGCAGACACACATTAGCAATTTCGAATTTTACCAGCAACATGGCCACCAGCAATTGCAGAGTTGTCAGTTGGCTTCCCTCTTTCCAGCTCCCACTGGCGATTGAGTTGCTCGCACAAGTCTGCCTACTACAGTATGAAATTCTGGGAACCTAAGTGTCTTCTAGCATCTCGCCTAGTCGTTCTGACTGCCATTCCCAAACCGAAAGTGAACACAATTCTGTGTACAATGAAGGCCCCGACTTCTTCCTCTGCAATGATTTTGCCTTTTCAATGTTCTATTTTTGAAAAGAATAAGGTTTGAAAGGAATTTCTGTCCCCCCCCCCCCCCCAGAAGAAAACCCAGACAGCTGTGTAAATATAATCCACGTTGTCTCCCGAAGTCATAGGTCTCCTTCTGACGGCTATTAGCTTCGTAAGCATCACATGGAAACATGAGAAGCCAATCTCTGTGTTGAAACTGTTCCTCACCACGACTCAAGGGAATGAGAATTTCTTCTAGTCGACTGGAAACAAAGCACCTTTGAAGAAATGTTTCACAAATTTGACGTGGCAGAACACTTCCCAGAAAGACAGTTCATGGAACTCGACTAAAATAAGGAAGAAAAAAGCGAACTTTGAGTTCAAGACCACTGTGGAAGACACCCTTCAACTCGTCTGATAAGCATCTTCTGTCAGAACGCGTGCAACGCGAATCCCGTTTACTCCTTAACATGACGCACTTCTTGAGTTTGCTCTTGTGATTCCAACCGCGTAGTGACAGACTCTGGTTTCTTCCCACAGTCACAATTCAACCAAAATTTTCTACAGTCCTTCTCGGATTCGTCCCGCGCTTCGGGACAAAGCCCAAGCACCCCGAGTTACTTCGAGAGGTGCACTGATCTCAAACTGATGCTTCAACCCTGACACATGACAAGGAAGCCCATTATCTGGACAGACGAATTCTCATGAGGAAAGTAATTTCTGGCGACGGAATGGAAACAAGACCTTAATTTGCGTCAAACCCTGTTTCTGAAATTGGGGACCCCGTTGTCGATCCTTTCGCCACGTAATTCAATACTCGCCATATCTTGGGACACGTTGTTTACCTACGCATTCCTCCGTTTTCACTTATCCAACTTATGTAAACAAGATTAGTCAGTTCCAAGGATTCTTCATCCTGATTGCCCCAATATGGCCTGCAGCATCATGCTCGGATGGTGTGAAACCCACCATTCGGATCCTTGTAATCCATCCGAAAACATCCTGGCCTCTCTTCTTGAAGACTTCCTAAAGAAGGGACTCACTTTCACAGCCATAAAAGAATACAGATCTTCTATAAATTCTGTAATCTCTTGCTTTGGCAGCAACCCTCTTCTGGACAGCAAAATCATTTCGAGACTGGTGTCAGCCTTTGAAAATCCAAGACCAAAAACTCGCCAACTTTTCTGAAGTTGGAATTTGGAATGATCATAGGGAGGATTAGAAACGATCTCTAATACTAGAAATAGTTTCTAATCCTCCCTATGATCCATTGCATTCGACTTCAATACTCCACCTATCTCAGAAACTCTCTTTCTACTGGCCTTGGCGTCTGCAGCTTGACAGACTAAATCACCCTTTTCCGAGAGAAGACAACCATATCCGATTCTCTAAAGATCGGACTTCTGTAACTCTGAATTTCCCAACACATTTCAGTGCAAAGAATCAAAAGATCAGACGTGGCTCCAAAACTCCATCACTGTGGGAGCGATCATTGATTCAGAGGAGACGGAAAAGACTATGTCCAGTCTAAGCTCTTCTTGTTCATTTGGGAAAAAAAAAACTAAAGTTCCAAAGACAAAACAAAACACACACACACTGGATAAAAAAGTACACAGTGAGTTAAAAAAAAGCAGTAGAACAAACTGTATCTCCTACTGTTCTATTCTTACAAGTGGACAAGCACAGTGGAAAGATAATTCACTCCCCATGACACTATTCAAACTGGGGAAGTAGATATGCGAGGTGATTAAACGTGCATATGAACCAAGACCGAATCACCTAGATGTACCAAGTGAGGTGCAGGCTCACGAACTGAGAGCATTGGTAATCTCATGGGCATATGGCAGTGGAGCGCCACATGGCGAAGTGTTAGCAGCATGTTCCTGGAACATTAGAAACACCTTTATTGCACACTGTTTAAGAGATTTCGGTGCATACTAAGCCAGTGAAGGAACACATTAATGTGGGCAGTAAGATTGGACAATAAACGAAAATCAACTGCTTACAAAGAAAGAATGAAACATCCTATGAGGTGGGTAACATTCTTCACTGATGCCACATAAAGTTGGAAAGTGCTAAAAAATGTATTGATTGAAATGTTTAATGTAAAGCTTAACCGGGTTCTTGCTGACGTTCTGCCTGTAGGACGAAGTCGGCACATACTGAAGGTTAGTATTTTGCAGATAGTAAGAAACGACAATTTTAACGAAGCCTAAAATTTGTTTATACTATCTTAAAGTACTAGTAGAACCCACCCTACCTCCTCACTGTTGCAGAATCCGGTGGTTTCCAGTGTTAAACATAAAGGTTCAAATCGATGTGATTAGAACGAGGCGCTGCTTGTAGTATTAATGGGCTACGAGCTCAGCGCTCATAGCAGGTGATTAGCTAAGCTAATTTAAAAGAAATTTAAGATGGGCTTAAATTTATTTCGGGCTTAAATTAGCCAAAATAAGCGATATTAGCACATGCTGAAGGTAAGTATTTTAGAATAGTAAAAACTGATTTTAGGCTTTGTTATTTTTTTCTTTTTAATCTGCCATAAACTTGTTCGTGGAGTTGGGTTTTGCAGAAAATAAAAGGCTTTTGTAAGGTTTTTTCCCTAGTTCTTTATTGCTAGTAACTGCAATTGAAAGAATTTACACTTTTCAGGCGTTTCTCAGCATGTTCGTGGATGATTCTGGCTGCCAAGTCAGGCGGCGATCACAATCTGAAGATGACAATCCTCCTTCTCCTGTTTCCACCATTGATCCTCTTGATTCATTCATGTCTGGACACACAAAACCTAGTTCTCCTGCTCAAAGGAGTCAAGAATCCGGCCTTCGCTTTCATCATCCACTAACGCCACCACCCGGTTCCAATCCCCACACACCTGCATCTCCACACATGGGAGTTTTGGGCCCTGTAAGTATCTTTTAGTATAATATTAACACTACAATGTATATTATTTATATTAAATCTACCCTTTGGCATATAAATATGTACTGCTAATAATTTACCTGTGGTACCACTCGCCTGGAGCCAATAGTGCTTGTATGGGTTCTCTGAACGCACAATGGACATTTAGTCTACGTGCTATTTAGTCTATTTAAAACCACCTGAAAGGACAAAAAAATGTTTCTTTGCAACCGAAAATTTTTCTAGCTTTCAATAGTAACAGCACCATAAATTATTAGTTCATGTGCTACGAACTTCACAATGCTATACAGTCCCACCTAAGGAATTACAGAGAGATGTGTGGGCAACGGGTTTTCTCTTGCTGCACAAAATCCTAGTAAGAAGCCAGCTTCTCTGAAAAGTCCATAACGTTGACGCTCGGCTTCTCTGCACAACTCTATTTTGACTAAGGCTGTTTATCTGATTTAACCAAGTTTACATTGTGTACGCTTAGATTTCAAAGTAAAGGATATTTACCGTTCCAATATCCTTGCAAATGTTCGACAGTCAGGTAGCAGATGAACGAAAGCAGACGAATGATCACGACGAAGTAAGCGGTGATGTGGTAGCCTGATGAAGACAGTCGTTCTGAGCCCCTCCAACTCCAAAAAAACCTGACTGTCAAAAATTTGCAAGGATATTGGAACGGTAAATATCCTTTACTTTGAAATCTAAGCGTACACAACGTAATCATGGACTCGAATTTTCAAAGTAAGCGATGTGACATTTTTAAATTGATTTAACCAAGAATGTGCCGGGCCCTATTCTGCTACCTGATACCTGGTAGTGGCGAATGAAATAATGGAACTGGCATTTTCGAAGTGCATATGAGCGTAATATAGTGGTCTATTATTCCTAGGCTATTAAAACAAGGGAACAGAAAGAATTGCTTCTCTATCTTTTTACCGTTGCCAATCAAACTTATTTTCGCCTACCGTAAAAAAATTCCAACTGCGTGTTTTCGTTTGCATCCAAAAATACTTCTCTTAAGTTACTGACTTAAACTGTTTATTTGAAGCTCTATGCCTAAACCTTAAGCTTCCATAGCTCCCCATCAGACGGCTTCTCTGTCCATATCCCAGTAGGCATTGTCACCTGTTCCACACTTTTCATTTAGGTGCAAACCAGGACACTCGTGTGCTTTTGCTCTGTCTACGAAATGTCCAATCTAAAATCTTTCGAAAATGTTTTAACTAAATTGAATGAAGTGAGCTCGCATTTAAAAACGTCCAGTGAAAAACACATGACATGCCGAAGATGTCGGACGTGTAATTTTCGGCTTAACCTATGCGACGTTTGCCTTCAACACACTGAATCCGTAATCCCTGCATTAACCCCTGCAAATATCCTTATTAAGGTTGCACTGGTACCATTTTGACCGATCCAATACAAATGCTAGTCGGACATCTCTTATCTCTTTACTGATGCTGATAAACATGGTACTAAAAACACATGCAACTGAAACATACTGCAATGAAACTCCGGTTGGATCTATCTCCATACTCTTGACAATCTGCAGGCAGGAAACTTGCAGTTTTTGAACCTTATGGGTGTACTGATCAGCCTGAACCTTGTTACAATGTCACTAATTTTGTTTCTCTATATCCTTAATCATTATATTTTGTAACCCTGGGTTTTTTTTTTTGCATCACCATAATTTCATCTTTCTCTTCTATTTTAATTTAGTCATACACATCATCACCAGGGGCTGCATCTTTTCAGTTGGCCTCTCCTCCATCACTTCAAACCAATATTAACCCATCACCTTCAATGATGCACATGGGCACTCCATCGCCCGGAACTCTCCTTACAGCTAATTCTCCTGGCAACCCACTTCACGTGCCTTCACCAGGGTCTTTTTTGCCGACACCATCACCATCGCAGGTTCATTTGCCATCACCTGCTGGAGGTTTTATGTCCTCTCAAGGTAATTAATTAATTACTAGTTTTGTGAGTTTATTTCCTGCCTGTTCCTGACTTTCAAGTCTCCCTACCTGCATTCCTTCACCGACTGGTGGTGGGGGGAGGCAGGCTTCATTACCATGTGAAAAGTTGGGATGCCATCACTTGGGATGTGTTTGTTCTTTCTATCACCAGGAATGGTTATCTCCCCTTTCACATCTTTCCAGCGCTATCATTGGCACCAGTTCAAAACATCAGTACAATGACACCAAAAATATTTGTTATGCTATTGCATTATCAAGTACAGTAAAATGCAAACTCTTATAGGTCTCTCAGTGTTTTGGCCTGTTTACCTATCCCCCGTTACTCGTTGAAGTTGTCTGTGTGAGTATAGACGAGTTTATGATGACAGGACCAAGATGGTGGTAGCCTTCCCCTGCACTGACAAAATAGATGCATTTTATTACACTGTAGCTTGCTTTTATCCTTTTCTGCATGTAAACTATGTAGAGTGTAATCTCTTCAACATCCTGTTTTTATTTATCACAGGCCACAATGAAGGTGGTTCTCCGTACCCCAGTAGTACGTCTGGCATTTCCATGCCTTCACCCGCAACTCAGCAGTGGCCGGGATCTCCTTCCATGCCACGACCTTCACCAGTGGGCCGGTCATTAGGTACAGCACAATCACCAGGAGGTCACCCAGCTCTTCATAGTCCCCAAAGTGAGTACTCTTCTACGACAGTCAAAACTTAGAGTTAGAATACTCTGACACAATGACAAATGAAGTTGGTCAATTCTAAATAAAATATGTATAAATTAGTTTTGAGTTAATCAGGTGGGCAGGACAATTAGACATTTGGCTAGAAGCAGCTCAAGGCGTCATTTTTCATTTTTACAATATGCCGACGAAAATAGCCTATATTACCTGCAATTTATAGCATTCCTTCTTGTAATGTAATCTTCCCCTAGAGAAGAACTTCTCGGCCTCCCTGCCAGCTCAGCAGCTTATTCATGTGCACATGCGTGACGCACTCCTGCTATAAAAGCGCTGGGACCAGACCTGCTTGCATCTTCAGCCCCCACGGTACGTAGTTGCTCTCCCCGGCTCTCCAATATCCTTCAAGGTACACTTCTAGCTCCGTGGCCCCTTGGACTGGTCAGCGTGGTCACTTAACCTTCGGTCTTCGTTCGTCGCATTTGAGGTTTGCGCCTGATTGCACCCTTGCTACCGTTTTCTCTTGACCACTACGTTGGGCACATTGAACTCTACTACAGTCGTTGCTCCAGCAGACACTACCTCTCCTTCGTCAGCTCATTTCTTTGCAGTTGGTGCATTTGAGGCTTACACCTGCTTTTGGCCTAAACTACTTCGTCTACTTGAACACCTCACACGGACATTATGACCTTCGTTGACCCTTCATCGGTGATTCACTGTCCGACTGCTGCCTGCCGTTCGCACCGAACGTCGCTTCGGTGTCCTGTTTGGCTGCTGCCTCGGCTGGCTCTGCTGAGCATCGGCTCTTCACGTTCACCTGGTCCTTCGTGCGATTTCACGGGATTGGGGAATCCCAACTGCAGGTCTTGTGTCGGGATTTCACAAGCAGCACTCCTCGTTCATTGACTCGTCCTTCGCTCGCAGCCATTTGGCTGCCTTCACCCTTCGGTCGCCGAAGGGGAGCTGTGCCAGACACTTCCACACCATCTCTTGCCCTACGGACAGACCAGGCCTTCTCTTCGGGTCTTCCTTCATTTCAGTCAGGGCCTACAAGGCTGGAAACGCCTATACACGAGTACAACTTTTCATCACGAATGACTGACGATAAGCAGCTGTGGGCCCACTCTCATGCCACGTGCTGGCCCTTCGCCTCGCCTGACGTCTCGTCGCAGCCTGCTACATCCTGCAGTTTCGTTGATGCTTTTAGCAGCCGGTCCTCACTACTGGCCTGCTGTGCACTTCGTCTGCCCTTCGTTTTTCGCCTACATTCCAAGACTCGTTGCCTGCTGTCCCTTGCACCCTATTGGATTTCTCAACGACGTCTTCATCCAATTTTGATGGTGTGCCCTCCTGGCAGTTCCTGCTGCAACTGCTGGCAGCCCCTTTGCCATATCTAATGTCCTTCGTCCAGCCCGTAATTGCGGCACCTTGCTATCGTTCAACGCAACTACAGTTTTGTTATCACCTAAAACATAACCTATGGCGTCCGTTCGTCATTCAAGACTTCATCAAAAAAAAAAAATTCATCCAGGCTGGGCTCCAACTACACACTTGGCGGTGTGAACCTGCAGCGTGGCATCATACAGAAGATCAACATGATTTCTGCTGCCCCGTCCTTTTTATCAGGTCCATCGCTTCCGCTCCTTCACAACTCCAGATGTTGTCACGTCCATGGCATCATTAGAATGAAAGAATGTGAATGAAAGAACGCTACAGCAGACCAACGCCGCACGAACAAAATAGCAGGTATCCTAAGCCTGCAATACCACCAGCGGTAGCATCCGCCACCGATCGTTTGTTCCACCATCCATGGCCACCTTGTGGGCCACTGTCTCCATACGTCGATTCCTTCGTCGAGAGAAGCTTCCAATCCTTCCATCTGTTGTCTACTACTAAATGCATTCGGCACCTTCCTCTTCGGTCATGCCTCTCCTGCCGTCGGTCAAGTCTCGTCCTTCGCAGTTTCGTATGCCTTCGTCCTCTCACTCCATGTCCCTTGCTTGCCAATCATACGGACTCATTGGGCGAATGACAACTCGCAAGGGGGGAGGGGGGCGGCCATGGCCTTTGCTGAATCATTCACCAGGCACCATTCTACCTAGATTGGACCATTGTCATCAGGCCTTCATCCTTCATCACACCTTGGCGCTGCTGCTACTATGATGAATGGTCCTTCGGGTGTAGTACTGTTGACAGCAGACCTTCTTCCCCTTCGCCAGGCGCCATTGTGCCGTCGGTGATTAGCCCTCCGTCATCAGCCCTTCGTCCTAAGCTTCAACACTACTACTGCTTCGGTGATTGATCCTTCCGTTGTAGCTTCTACCGGCAGCAGATCACCTTTGCCTTCGCCGGCATAATTGCACCATCAGTGCTGGACCTCCCTCTTCAATCCTTTGTCGTACGTCACTTCAGCACTGCTGCTGCCACGGGAAATAATCTTTCCATTATCACTTCTGCTGTCAGCAAGTCCCCGACACTTTTCTTACTCTGTGTTCGTCTTATGGTTTCTTTCCTTGGCCTTTCCGACCTTTGGACAAGACCTTGTGGAAGCAGAGTCACTAGATTCCAGCAATATCCGAGAAGGAATGTGCACTGATTGAAGTCGACCAGTAGAAATTCGGATTTCTTTCTGACCAGAACGGTTGCAAACGAGCCAGGGATCTTCTCGCTGCTCGTGCAACATAGAAAAGTGCTCTTTTGTTGCCTACATCGTGGAAGATTATGTCTGCTTGTCCCACGTCCAGTAAGACTAGTGCTCCTTCGTCGGCCGAGACATCTTCACGTCATTCGTAGTTCTTTAAACATGCATCATCTCCACCAGAAAAGCTGTCATCTCCTTTCAAGGTTCCTTCGCCTTTGCTTCCATCAACTTACCGTTCCCGCCAGATGTTGACTCAGACGACAAGCATTCCAACAAAGATCCTCTCTCTTCATTCAGCAACGGCTTCGGTACCTTCGGCAACTATTCCCATTCAGGACCCTTTCTTTCCAACAGCTGTAATAGTACCCACAGTTGCCTCTCCGTCGCTTTTCCGATAAAACGCCATTTGCGTCTCCAGGCCAGCGTCTTCCAGTCCCAGATCGTTGTCTGACTCTGTATTGACCCTATGAACAACCGTCATTCGTGGCCTGCAATCTTGTTCTGACCATTGCATCTATATTGTCTGCAGCCCGCACCCTCTCAACAGAATCTGCTGCCCTTCGTATGCCGAATGTCAAACTTGCGTCTGGAACAGCTCGCCCTCAACAACAGGTCCATGAGGAAAAGGTTACTTTATCTTGGCCAATTCCAGCAAGCCCCCCCTGGTGCCTTCAGTACTGCTTTCTTTCTAAAACTCGCTGAGCTCCATATGGTCGTTCGGCTCTACGCCACCCTTGGGATCCTTGTCACACCGTGAAAGCAGCAACACCTTTCTCTTCTCGGGTTACATCTTCCCACGAGTCGCCTGTGCCTTTAGGAGTTATGCTGCAACCGTCAGAACCTTCCCCTTCTGCTAGACCTTCGCTTTCTGGGACGGCATCTACCTCTCCTGCTCCCGTCCATCTTCTCATGTCGTCTTGGGCCTCGGCATCTGCCTCCCCTTCGTTCCAAGTCCTAAGTGCATATTCAATTTGGCGGCAGTTTGATGATGCAGCACGGTTTGTCCCCGTCTTCCCGGGAATTTCGCATTATTCCAACCATGCCACTCGTCAGCTGCTTTGTGCTCCATGTCGTGCGCAAGCCAAAGCGTTGCCGTAGGCTTCCGTATGCTACAGTAATTTCCTTTGTTCCTTCTCAGTTTCTTTCTTTCATTAGATCCTCTGACACGGACACCTGCCTGTAATACACTCTAGTATCACCATCTCGAATGACTTTCTTCACTCGCCTTACATTGCGCTTGCTCCTGCCTCTCCTACGACCTACGTTTTTCGCCCAAGATAAGGCTGGCATCCTCAATCACTGCACTTCAAGCTAATCCACCTGTCTACCATCTATACCACTCGATTGCTCATTCACATCCACATTGCCAGTGTTCCATGCTACGCCCGTCGTCCCGTTTGGACTTTCGCCATACAATACACTCCTCAGAACTTTTCATGCAAGCTTCAGCAGTTTTATGACGCTGCCGTGTTCAACTACTTGCATGTTTTCATGTTATGCATTGTGAACTACGTTTCTCTCCGTGTACCCTGGCATGACTAACAAACGTTCACCTCTCCTGTTGCTGACCGTTCGTCGATCGTCTCTCGCTTTGCGACCGTCGGCCACATGCACTTCCAATCAACATGCGTTCTTCTGTTCAGTGGATTCCTTGGGGATCCCCATCTCCAACCTGATGTCATGTCTACAACGGATTTGCCCGGTCTTACATTCATCTCTCCAGTTCCTGTACACTTCTTCTTCATCGATCGTCCCTTGTCATTCACCTCTTAAGACACAAGTTTGCCTCCTTCCAGATGTCAGTCAAGCCGTTCGTCTAGCCAAACCGTTCATGCAGCTGAGCCTCCAGCTTCTCATCGCATCAAGACCACTCTGAAGGTAATTCAGCTTGCCTGTTTGTGGTTGTGGCTGTTTAATCATTCGTCCCTCTGGATCTGTAACCCTTTAACCTTTATGTTTTTGTCAAATGTTCGTAGTGTCTTGCGACAACAGCGAACGTTGGATTTTTACTCATTTCTTAAAAAAAAAAAAAACAACTAACTATAATATGGGTTGGGTCCCTCAGTGGGACCGTGGGAAACTTCAAACGCTTCAGGTTCTTGGAGTCAATTGATTCCGGGCAGCCAGGACATAGCTAGGGAAATCATTACTATGGTCCCACCACCATCGATGACAAGGTCTACTGCAAATGCTATAAATGGTTGGTATTGTATATTTTGGTCGGCATATAGAAACATCAAAATACCAGGGGCACCTGGTCGATTTTGGTTTCTATTGCGTAACCGAAAATAAGCATTAGCCGTACCTGCTCTACCTCCCCTCTCAAGTTACAATCGTAGCAATTCGGAGACACGAACGATGCAACCAGGTCTGGTTCTAGCACTTTTGTAGGAGGAGTGCATCACACATGCACACATAAATAACTTACCCGAGCTGGCGGGAAAGCCAACAAGTTTTTCTCTAGGGGAGATTGCATTACAAGAAGGAATGCTATAAATTGCAGGTAATCTATATTTTTGGTTAGGCAATAGAAACTAAAATCGACTGGGTGCCCCTTGTATTTTGATGTTTTTTCTTTGCAATGGTTGGTCAAATATTTAGTATCTAAATAATGAAGTAAATATATTGTAAACATCAAATATCGGCTTGAGATGAAGTGGTGTTTTAAACCCCTAAAACAAACTCTTGTGTTAAAATAATTTAATTCCCTAGTTAATTTGGAAAAAATCAATGGTGGTCATTAAAGAAACTTAACCAATTTTCTAACTTTACTTCCGTCCAGTAGAGAGTTTTCTCCGTCAGAGAAAAGTCTGGTGATTATGCATTCATTCACGTACATGGTCTAGGTTCAATCTGCCATTAACTAGGGATGCACTAAGTATCGAGTAATTATTCGGTATTTGGTCAAATTTTCTGTCTGTTTCAGCCGAATACTTAGATTGGCCGAATAATAGTATCCGGTATTCGACCAAATAGTGCAAGCGTGTTGGTATACGGCCGTTAAATTGTTTAATGCAAATTTACGCAAATCTTGTCGTGTACTTTGGGGACATAACCCTGTTTGGATTCTGCTCCCTTAATTAAAAACTAATGTAGAATGTTTACCATTTCTCTTTTGCTTTGTCATAAACCGTCTTCTGACATTCCTAACAGAAAGAAAAATTATGGATGAATGCGTTTTTCCAAGGCTGAATACAAAATTATACATTTTATGAGGGGGAGGTTCAAAAGGCGAAGATGAGCCTTGTATATACCTTTACCTCAAGTTTTATTATTAGGAAACGTGGTCATCTACAATGTTTATGCTGAATAAGTATGGTCACACATTTTAATCATTATCGTATGTTTAATTTACTGGTATTTGGTGTAGTATTCGGTCCAGTAATTCATTACTCAGCCATTATTCTGTGTTTGGCCAAATAATTTGGTATCTTGCCGAATACACCAATTGTTCGCTACCGAATTTTGTATATAAGGCAGTTTAACTATACGGTTGTGTATTTGGTATGGGCAGTTAAAATATTCGGTTGTATGTTCACTATTCGGTATGGCCAAATTTTATATTCGGTGCATCCCTATCATTAACGCAGTGTCTTGATTCTCGCTTATAAACAAATTTAGGTTATTAGGTGGTCACTTCTTCAAACTTAATTCACAGTTTAAACTAATTTCTAACCACATGAAGGTTCATAACATCCAACGCGTTTCACGATTAGGAACACCTGTGCATTGGTGCCATGCCATCGGCCACATACGTGACCTGGATTCACCTTAGCAAAAATGTAATGCCTTTTCTGTCATTTAGTTTTATTAGATCGTTATTTTCTAAAATCCAACATAATTCGGTGAAAACTAATTTGTTTACCATACAAATATTCCGAACTACTGGCTTGGATGTGGTCGCACCCAGCAGTGGCCATTGTTACCTGGAGAGAGTGATCTAGTTATCTTCTTTCCTGTAGAGGGTGACTGCTCATCTTCTGTCCAGGAATGAGTGATCCACACGTCCTGATGGAACCTTTTTGAAACTGACAAATGTTCCTGTTCGCGAATTGCATTGGATAATTTTGCATTTTGTTAAACTTGTGAAGCTTTCAGGTAATCTTGCAGCAGAAAAACGATGATTTAAGGAGTGGGCTCACTTCATGATTTTCACCTTAATGCATTTAGGGGGGCAGAGTTGGACCAGGTCATGTTCTTTTTGACCCGGTCACCCGAAAATAAATTGACCCGGTGAACCGGACTGTACCAGTAACATTTTTTTAAACTGCAACAAATGCTTTACTTGTTCACTTTAATCAATCAAATACGAATCTTTTGCCCCCCCCCCCTGCTCCCCCATCTGATGAATGATGAATGAGCCACTGTAACAAACAGATGATAATACAAGAGTAAAACGCTGGATTTGCTTGTCTTAAGTGGTATCTAAACCGATATTCTCTTGCCAGATAGAATAAGTTTTGGTGTAAATGTTAAGCCTTACTGGTGCGCTCGATTACTAAGCCTGCTTTCACCAACTGTCACAAATTACCTTTGCAATGTACTTTATGTTCTTCGTTACAACGCTTGGAAATAAAAAAAAAGCTTAAAGAAACGTATTTAGCAGGAAATTTTAGTAAGGCCGGCTTTACTTAGAAAAAAATTGTTATTGTTATTTTTATTATTGTAATTGTTGTTGTTATTGTTATTTTTAATATTATTGGGTGGATGTACCAAGGAACCAAAAATATTTTCCATACAAACAGTGGTAATCACTTTCGGTTCTATCACAGGGGAAAACATTCGATTATTTTAGTCTAAGTCCTACTTGGGGGTCCAAATCAGTTCAGCTAACCAGGTCAGGCTAGGTCACCAGATCTAATCTGAAGTTCCAGGTCTGACCCGAATTTTCGGGTCAGGTGCTCAGACTCGGTGACCCGGCCTAAAACTTGGCCCGAATGACCCGATCCAACTCTGTTTGGGTGGGTGGGGGTGGCTTCACGTGGGCGTTAAATAAATGATTTACAACGATTTTAAGAACTTTGTGTTTTGCATACTAAAAGGGATGTGACTGGTGTCTTTAGGTTGTGGTTCCAGTTCATCACATTTATTCAGAGTACTACCACAGCGGTCGTGGGCAGCTGCCATTCCTACTCTACTGACGCAAGAAGCTTTTGAAATGCTTTGTTGCCCAGCACCAATAATGGGTATGCCATCTCCCCCTCCTGGAACAACGGTTTGTTCTCCGCTGGAACGTTTTCTTAGCTGTGTTTACATGCGCCGTAATTTACAGCGGTTCATACAAAATGAAGAAACGGTAAGTTGTTTCTTAACTAGCTGCAAAATACTTCAGTAATATGTGCTAAATTGCTGTTTTATGCTTTTTCATTGCTCAAAATAAATCAAATTTAAGTATTTGATCACAATCTACTGTCATCAATCTTCCGCGAGGTAGCGCTGCTTAACATTCCAACCAGGCCACTATTATGTTGTATCGCTTTGAGCACAATGTTGGTGTGGTTGTGCCAATTTATGCTCTTTTTTGAAGTTTTTGACTTTATTTATTGTGAACGAACATGGAACCGTAAGAAATTTTGAAACTCGTGAACTCTGTTGTGTTTTTTGTGGGGGCATGCATTTAAACCCAGTTATTTTGCACCCGGCTTGTTTGTAATTTTATTTGAAATTTTATTTGAAATTTTATTTGAATCGGCAAAGTGTGGCATTTGCGTAGGACTTGCCCGATATGTCCGCTATGGCGCTTCTCTCTTAAGAACGGCCTCGATAACGTTGTCAGCAATGTGGGTGTCCTAATTTAATTGGCTCTAAACGTGTTTGCCTTTATTTTATTCCAATTGCTTGTAAACTCTGGGGATTTATAATGGTTTGGTGATCCTAGCCTGCCTTCCGGAATCCCCTTTTCTCGAGTACGTCGGTACTGTCACCGGTCTTTCTCCTTATGCTACTCACTTTTGGCGAATCCCTTCATCTTACTCAAGCCGGTTCAATTTCCTAAGCTCATTTTGGTGCTGGTATTGGAGCGAAAGTACAGTTTGATGTAGCCGAATGGACTTTCAATATCCATCGTGTGGAGAATTTTGACTCCCGTTTAATGCTTGTTATACAACAAGATGGCGGCCCTATTGCCAAAGCCGGATGTCGGCAAGAGTTTTCATCGGCAAAAGAAGCACAGGAGCGGACCCAAATTGCATTCTAGACATTACCTCAGTCAGTTGCAAAAACTCCACAAATCTTCATCGTTCTGGCTGAGCGCAAGCTGAAGTCAAGCCACCTTTATCTGCTACCAAGCCTAACCCCCACATTAAGCCTAACTTTCTTGAACATTCTTGACGAATCGAACACGTCTGTGTTAAGCTGTGGCCAGAACAAAAGGTGAAGGGAATCATTGTTGTGGAGGCAATAATGAGACATGCGTGAAATCAAAGCTTTCTGTCGGACATTTGACTTCAGCATCACTTAAGCGAAATAAGATAAAATTAAAGGTTAGCATTTCTGTGGATTGTATGCTCAAAACGAAAAAGCACCTGTGGTAAATAGCTTTAAAACCATTCGTAATATTTTGCAGGAAATTTTTATTACGAAATAGTTTGCAAAATATGGAGTGTTCCCCTAACACTTACTTCCAAACAGGTTTTGAATCTGTTGCACTCTTATCTTCCTTTGTGTTGTCGGGCAATGAAGACTTGTTCAGTAATAACCTTTAAAAAGCCTGTTTTTGAAGCTTGGTTTTTATGAAAACAGTTGCAAGCATGGTAACGTCTTAATGGACACGGTGGACTGGATGTTTCACGCGCTTGCGATAAGATGAGTTCCAGCAGTAAAAAATAGTCAAAACTTACGGTGCTAATTAGAAAAAGTGCAACCGAAATACATTCTTCAAATGCTCTACTCCCGGTGCCAGGATCCAGGTCCCAAATACTAGAGTCCCGGCAGTCTCTGTAACGTTCCGACACGCTTACCAATGGATCACGTGATCTTGGTTCTACACGTCCAGACGTACACATCCACCAGGACGTTTCCTTCACTTAACGAATGTTGTGCTAAATGGTGGCAGAATGACAAAATGGTAGGCGGAGCAGTATTCTAGATTCGTTATAAATATTTCTTTTGTGCTTTGATCTGAAACAATTAATTTCTGTGAATCTAGCACGAACAACATGGATTTAAATTGTGTCCCCTTTTAACATTGTGGTCAATGTAGGTTTGAATAAATGAAATATTGGTTCTGGACAGAGTACATTTGTCTATTAGTGTCAGCAGCTACAGTCCCAAAGCCTGTATATTTGTACCGCCGCCACGGGCTAAAAATCAAATGCCACGTCCATTGTTGCTGGTTACTTTTTTTTACTGCCAATAATTCTGCCATAATTTTTAATTACCATTGGTTAATTACCGTTGTCTAATTACCATTTATTCTGCCATTGTTTTTGAAGTACTCTTCCTTCCTCCCGCCAGGCAAAAAAATTGTACAACCTTTCTTTTTTTTGGCGGTGGGGGGGGGGGGGACCTGCAGCCCATTGGACAATATAGCCTTGGCTTGCGAATTTTTAACAACACTACACGGCATTACACATACCATAGAAAACCAAGCATCTTGTTCTACAGTAATATGGTTCTATAAAAACGTGAACACCTGTAAAGATTCGGTTAAGGGAATATGAGTGTCACTCTATGTGTTACTGGCAGTAGCTTGAAAGCTAAGTTTGGTGCCCGTAGCAGGTTTGTCAAGAGCAGTTTCCTTCGCACTTATTGCACATATCTGTACACATGCTGCTTTTGGATTGAGTACAATAAAGCTAAGGGTGTGCTACAACAACGCTACTTGAAGGCTACATGCAAGGCCACTCTTGGCTAATGCTAGCCAGCTTGTGACTGAGAACAATCTTCCGTCCATTGCTGCCCAGCTGGGAACTAGGATTAGTGTCTGTCTTGCCATGTTTCTTTTGTTTTTTGTAAAGTTTTTTTAAAGTGTGTAGTTTGTCACCCTGTATACTTGTATATCCCTGTATACCCCTTTAAGATATTCTGTGGGTCTATATCTGGCTTGAGTTAAATAAATAAATAAGTAAAAATTATTTTCGTACTGCATAAAATATGGTGCAATCATCATGCAGTTTTCAAGAGGTTTTAAAGATGTATTTACTTGCAAATGAAGTTGAAGCCAGCCTCTGTTCAGGAAAAAAGTAACCCGTGATTTTTTGCATCTTTTGTGTTGTTTACTGTAGTGCCTTATTTCTTTTTTAAATTCCTAAGTTTCTCTGTTGGATAACATATGGACTATTGTTGCTTATCACCGATTCCTTACACCACTTCTTTCGTTTTGTTTGTTCTTTTTAATATAGTTAACGAATCTTCCCTGCAATGAGCCGGGTGTCGTTCTTTTCAAAGTCGATAACTTTCACTGCCGCATAACTCAGAACTCAAGTAATCTGCAGACACTTCACTTAAAGCTCACGCCAATTCCAGGTAATTAAGTTTTCTTGCAAGACTGTGTGTCGTTTTAGTTTGAACATATTTCACTTCTAATATGTTTAGCAGAATACCTAGGCTTGTGCTATCTTCCACTCTTCTTTCCATACAAACATAATGTAAACAAATGCATGGCATTTGCATTTTTTCCTTGCAAATTTTTGACTTTACTGGTATGGCATACCCTTTTAAGTTTCAATCGTATTGGCTCTGACCCCTGTTGGTAAACTTCTCGCCAGCAATTGCTAAGAAAGAAAAGTAGACTGCTGTATATACATCATTGGGCTGAGTTAGACGTTTACCAAGACGTATATACTGGGTGACCCAACTAAAGTGTTACGAGCCGATATCCTGAGAATGGCTAATGAGAGAATAATAATGATAAGAAATGCAATGATAGGGGACGTTTACACAGGAAAAAATGAATGACCTTGAATTAATATTTCAAGGTGAGTCTTGTGCTATCTTCCAAACGGAAAACGACATGGCAAAAAAGTAAATTAGAAAGTTGGACGCAAGGACACAATATACCAACAACAACAAAAAACAGATTCAAAATGGATAATAAATAAAATAGTTACGATGATGTTTAAAAGCTAACTCTGAATATGCTGGCTGCACTGTAGTGAAGTCAACTGCCGAGAAGTTGGCTTCATTACAGTTGCAGCCAGCATGTTCAGAGTTAGCTTTTAAACATCATCATAACTATTTTATTTATTATCCGATTTTGAATCTGTTTTTTTTTTGTTGGTCATATTGTGTCCTTGCGTCCAACTTTCTAATTTACTTTTTTTGCCGTATCGTATCTCGTTTGAAGATAGCACGAGGATGACCTTGAAATATTAATTCAAGGTCATTCCTTTTTTCTCGTGTGAACGTCCCCCATCACACCCATCATTGCATTTCTATCATTATTAATCTCTCCTCAGCCATTCTCAGGGTATCAGCTCGTAACACTTTAGTTGGATCACCCTGTATACATCATCGGTAGCCAAGGTGTTCAGTGAAGCCCAACGACATGAAGTCCCAAGAAGGGTGTACCAGTCATACCTCTTCACCCCTCCTCCCCCCAATCGATATCTAGCCGATCAGGCAAAAAATGACCAGCGCACCAAACAATCACAAAGTGTTTATTACTACCGATATTGTTGAACTCCTCACCAACAGTTTGATTGAAGAATCTTTTATCAATCTTTAAGTATCAGCCCGAACAAAGCTGTAATGATCCACAAATTTAAGTATGTGTTCAAATTATGTATTCATTTTTTAGGAAGTCGTCAAGTTGAGCTTTACGAAGACTTTGCCGAAAGAACGTTTAGCACACGTATACTTTTTGATATTCACGATAGACATCAGCAATAGGTTTTCATGCTCTTTAAATTACCGTCAACTTCCTTCATTTTGACTGGCTAGTGATTTTCGCAGATTTTGCTGTAAATGTCGGTTAAATTGAGCTTATCGACTCCTGCTAATATGTCATTTATTTTGGTTAAATAATTATTTTGATATGTGCTACTGTCGTACTGCCATACTTCAAGGTATCATAATGTACCATGTAAATGTACTTTACCACATAATTAAACTTACTACCCTCACGTCTGGAGATTTAAGGTACCGCTAACACTAACTCTGATATTATTTTAGGTATCGGTGCAGCAAAAATGTGTTTATAACTATTAACTACTATAAATAATGGAATTGAATATGATATCATATTCATCATTGTGCTGTGCGGCTAAAGAGAAAGCAGGGGTACAGAAACCGCCCAACCGAGGTTCGTGGCAAATGTCAGTGAACTGTGGAAATTTCCTGAAATATGGCTCGTTAACATAGTGAAAATCCATAAAAATGTGTTAAATGTGTGTAAATTTCTTACTGTTTGTGCTCCACAATTTTGGATTGTATTCTGTGAACTCACGTTTTTCAATGTTGCTCGCATCGCTTAATCTGGGCTTTTGTTGTAAATTTATGTAGTTTTATTAAATTCTAGTTGGTTTGTCTTGATCACTCCCCGGTCGTAATTTGCAAGATTTGAACAACATGGCGGCATCTGAATGTGCCTTTTTTTTTATTATTGGTCTAGCTCTTCCGACCGTTCATTGTCTGCCTGTCATAGTTCGTGGACAAGTGTATAATTTTACGTGTCGGTATTCCCATTTGAATCGGCCTATTTTTATGCTTAACTTTGATGGATGTATGCTTGTTAGTACCGTCGACTTTCTAACGGACATTGGCTCTCCCTCGTACCTACCTGTGTGCTGTTGTGTTGTGGTTGACTTTTGTTGGTGCCAAAATCACTTGTGCAACGGCAAGAACTTTCTGGTTTTGCGCCAAAACCATGAGCGGACGTGCAGGAGAACGTGGCCAAGTATTGTTGGCCACGATTGGTGAACACTTTGTAACCATGAACTGGATTGGTTAACGAACTCACGAGCTGATTGGTTGTCCGGTGGAGCTCTGGATCCGACTGGAGCATATAAAAGTCAAGGACTTCAGAGCCCAGTGTTCTATTCCCGTTGATTCTTGTGTTGAGAAAGAACGTAATAATGTAACCCAAATCTTGTCATGATTATTCTGCATTAAATAAGATTTAACTACTTCAAGTTTGGCTTCAACATTGAACACACGTTACAACTTTGAGCCACGTCGTTTGGATTAAACTCCATGGTAACTCACAGGTGGAATATGTGTAAATTTTTCATGAGAAAATTGTCCAGAAGAACTTTCTGCACCTCTGAATGAAAATAACTTAATATCTGTTCACTTGTAACAAACAGATGTATTTTTTATGTTTTTCAGAACATAAAGATCAATGGGCGGCAGATGAACTTCAAGTTTTGGAAAAGTATTTTGACACTAAGGTATGTATTGTTTCGGCATTGTCAGCATCTTATTTACATTACAGCATATAACCTCTGCTCCATGTTTTTACCAGTTCTTAATTTTTCCTACAGATTATTGCCACACTCTTCAGTATTATAGTTAGCGTGGAAAGTTGAATTAACATTTCACGTCCCATTTTCCTAACTTTGCCCATGGGCGGATCCAGAACAAAGTCTTGGAGGGGCCGCAGGATGACTTTTCTACGTTTTCACACATTTTTATCTAATTTAACTGCGTTTTTTTTCAAAAATGTCGACAATTTCTCCGTGTATATTTGCCTTGGAGGGGGCCGCAGCCCCCTCGGCCCTTGGAGCCGCCCTTGACTTTGCCCAACAACATACCCTAGTATGTTTATTAGCTAATTTTCTAAGGCCTTTCCTCTCACCCTCTAGACCGGAGAAAGCTGAGTGACAGATGGGGAGCACTGCTGCTTTCGAAGTAGCTCACTCGATGAAGCAGTTCTAAGCCAATCCCGGATATAGGACTCATTGTGTAGAGAACGAACGACAGGTCGAGGTGAATGCTGTTTGTACTGGAAACAACAAATGGCTCTATCCACGAGGAGGTGAACTTGGCCTCAAGAAAGAGGCTTGCCGTCTGGTATAGGAGGCTGAACAAAAGAAAATTCTTGCGATCGGCAAGAAAAGGTGGATAAACAATCGACAGTAGGCTGAGCAAGAGCCCTGTCATTTCGACGGGACTTGATTTAACGTTTCAGATTGGAATATGTTGCCTTGACTCTGCGGAACTCCATCTGGAGAGCTTGAAGGTCAGTAGTGACGGTTATGACCTGGCCTCATGGAACAGGAAACGTAGTAGCAGTGTTGCCCGCACGGCCAGCAGGAACCGATGGAAGCGGGGACAACAGATTCGGCAAGGAGTCAATAGGGTTGGCTTTCGTCATCCCAGGGAACCTTCACATTTGTGATGTACTTGGCAGCATACATCGGTGGGCTCTACTACATATTGCTATTAACAAGGAAGATAACTTACTCGGCTGTAGGTTAACGCAATCATATCAAAAACCAAAACTGGTAAAAGGGGCCGCCAAGTTCCGAATGGTTCAGCCCTTCAAAGGAGTGATATCAACACACCAAAACATTCGCCAAGTTAATCGCACCGCTTAATAATTCGAAGGTTAAATGAAAACTAGAACATTGCTACTTTCGGTAGCAAGACCCATTCGGAACTTGGCAGCCCTTTTTACCAGTTTTGGTTTTTGATATGATATCACTCCTTTTTTTTTTTAATTGTGTATTGACTCAACTGCACTACCATACAGATGTGTAATAAAGTGCCACGTCAACAAGAAATTGGTTTTCAACAATTTGCTACTACCTTTTGTCTATAGGCCGAACCATTCTCAACCCAGTCACCTCTTTATAGGGTTTTGGTTTGATTTTAATTTTGTTGTAATTAGTTTTATTTTGTTAGTTTTGGTGTGTTGATATCACTCCTTTGAAGGGCCGAACCACTCTCAACTTCACCGGTTTTTGGCTTTGTTTATTTTGCTATGTTTTTAGAGTTGGTTTATTTTCGTGAATTGGACGTGAATACAATTTCTTTGCAATGTTGTTTAGATTTATCGTGATACACTAGTGTGTGTCTAGGCACGCACGTCAGTATACACTTTCTCATTGTCCGAACTTTGGCCGTCCAGTGAGAGACGATGCCGACAATACTAACAAAGATTATAATATTTCCGTACTTACGCGCCCTCCCACGCCATCCCCGTTAACTTCCTCAGGCTCCAAACCATAAAAGGTACGCAGTTCGTATTGTACTGCACCCATTCGTCCAATTTCATAGCTGGAAGCCTTCCCGTTATCTCGGTATCGATGAATAATCACCCTTTGGAATTTAACATGGGGATGAGCGGACTAGCTAACTAGCTAGTTAGCTAGGTAGTAACTAGTAGTAACACATTTTCAACGTTATTGAGGGTCAGATTTTGCGTTGAAAGCAGCTTAGCTGGCGTTCCTACACGAGTTAATTTTTGTCAGGTGGGTCATTGCTCTCGATTTCAACACAATTTAAGCTTTTGTACCGCATTATTATTTTTCCCTAAGTAGCTGAAATGTGCTCAACTATACTTCAAGATATAAGACAGTGATGCTATGGCATCGTGCTACAATGGTTTACAACCTCGACAATTGAATTAGTGTGATGTTTGTTGTCTAACTTGGCACGACACACTAGCGTGCTGAGAACATGGCTTCTTATAAACTTAGTCATGTGACACACAGTCAGTATGGCACATAAATAGTTACAACACATGGCCTGATCTATGGCAGTGTAGGATGTTACAGTTATGAAGGTTAACAGTTTGGAACTAAAATGGCTACCTTGTGGTGCAGCCCTGTTTGGGATTTTCTTACGTTTTCAATGACTTACTGTTTGCTTGGTGACTAGAGATCAGAGTGCATGGATAAAGGTTCAGCTGGGAATGAGACCAAGCAAAATGATGAGACCAAATAAAATGATGGTAAACTTGGGTTGCCTTGCTCTGTTAGTTTGGAGTGTAGCTCCAAGCATTGTAACTTAGTAGCTGAATCTTTTCCAGGTCTACCATTGTGAACGTGAAATTTTACGTTTGGTGCCACTTACTTCATTAACCAAATTTGTTGGTAATTGTTTGGTTGTGCTGATTAAAATGAATATTTGCAGGTTGTATGCAGTCCTTACAAGCCAAATGCAATGCTGTCATTTGCTCGAATGCTGACTGCCCCAGTCAGAATTCTGAAAGATTGCATTCAAATCATGAGACATGAAATGGTATGTACAATAGCTTACTTCCTAGGAACTAAACCATGTGCAATGGCTGTTTGCTGTGACGTCACCATGAGTTAGCTAATGACGAACGAGAACAACGGCTGTTTGGCCGTCTGATTGGACTAGCCCAGTCACGTGATATGCATGTCACAGCAAACAGCCAAGGCGCGTGGTATAGTTTTATTATGCATTGATAAATATTTTGAGAATTCTATGATCTATCCATTATTGCTTGCTTGCTGCATTAGTTCGCATTAACAAAACTTTGGCTGGTTTAGTTGTTTCCCAAGCTGTTCCAAGACTGATGCACTAATCATTTACAACTCAAGCTTAACGGATTAGTTAACTCTTCACAGTTAGTGTTGCTTTGTTAGCTTTCCTTATATAAACTACTCTTTAATTTTATGTTAGAAGTTTTGCAACAAAATTGTGCCAATTCTGCAACCGTACGCAAGCCCAGCTCTTAAGCTGTGTAGGATTTGTTGTTAAAACACTTTTTATTTTTTTGCAAATTTCAGGATTTTTTCGTATTTGTTAACATTTAATTTCCATCGAGTGGTCAGTCTGTAATGTCAGTTAGCTAAGGTGAACTGTTAGTTTTACTATTGTGTACCTCTTCACTTTAATAATTTCAGCATATACTTCTACTTGGTGCTTCTAATTGGTACTCAAAACCCATCATTGTCCCTTTCCCTGTTGTGGTTAATCGTTCATCCCTCCATGCTGTCCCTAGAAACTTTAAAATTTTACTGACCATTATTGTGTATGGGGTAACATTGGGGGGGGGGGGGGGGGGCCAACGAACCATTTTAAAGATTAGTGGATGTTTAGAATATAATGTTCTTTGTGGGCGAGTGTAGAATTCACACACACGAAGGTAAACAGATATTTTTGTTCAGAAATTAGTAAATTGTGGAAATTAAGACAGTTGAAAAATCGGCAAGTGACGATAACAGTTAAAAAGATTGTCTTGCCAGCTGGTGCCTCTAATGAACCTAACTGGACCCACCTATGAAGTCATGGAAGGCCTGATGCACCCCAAACTTACAGCGAAGTTGGAGAAAGATGACAGCAACAGGTCAACCTCAAATATAGAGATCAGTGGGCCACTCATCCGCTGTTTTTAATTCCCATGTAACAACCATGTACGGAAGTTATTGGCTATGTTTTGCGACATTTCTGACGAAGAACGTTTCTTCTCCGAAAAATCAAAAGCATTGATAGTGTCTGGACTGTGTTTTCCTTCATTAGTGGAAAAAGTGTTCGTTTTTTACCATTATGAATTAAACAGTATTTTTTTTTTTTGAAAAGTCTGTTCTACAGATTTAACATTTTGATGTTTTTTATAACAAATATAATCTGTGTAGGTTCAGTATTGATTTGACAGAAAACTAAGTAAATGGTACCATCATAATGACAAATATATATCGAGGAAAAAAGTTGCACGCTAGAATGTCAGTAATTTTCGAAAATATTTGGTTGGGCCGCTTAATTTTCCTATATGTCAGTTACAAAGGGTACAAGGTTGGTTCAGCTTTTGTGCCACACATGATAATTAAATTATTTCTGCAGAACCATAGTAGTGCTAACAAGTTGTTTCAGAAATCGAACAAATCTCAAGGTGAAGCTCATTTTTACGATCATTACTTTCAGCAAAAGGTCACAAGTACTTTCGTGTCGCCAGATTATCGAAAATCGCGAAAAAAAAACCTTGGCAATTCTGTAGCTTATTAATAAACCTGTGTGGTTTTCTATCTACAAAGTATCTCAAGCATTTAGGTATTTTGGAAACTAGGATGTTACTCTTGCGCAAGATTACTGTAATTTGTACCTAAGCAACTTCATTTTCGGTTGTCGGAGATTCAATTCGGCAATTCTCGGTAACAGTTGCTGAATGAGTTTTAAAGAAACTTTCTATACGCTGATGAAGACATGCATTACCTGGGAATTTAGCGTTCTTTCTCCAGTGCTGTTTGATCTAGAGATTAAAGTTATGGAGCCTGCCAGTCTCGCGACCCGATGTGCACCTGATCTGCGCATTCTTCCGTCTATAAAAGAGCCTCCAGCGACCATAAGATCATCTCTTCTCTACGTCTCGACCTGTTCGGACGTGCTGTTTTTTCGCTCTTGTGCAAAGGTTAAAATACCGTGGTCTGAGCTACCGAGGTCCCTTTTCTCACCCACTACGACCTGTTATGCCTCGTGCTAAAGGCACACCACGGGAGGCGTTGGCCAGGGTGGCCACACCGTCTGCTGAAAATTTGGTGGACGTTTTTCACCTCCTGTTCCAAGATTCTCCGCCTGGTCTGTGGCCTGCCCGCGGTCGTCTGAGGACCATCCTTTATCGCCTGACAACCACTCGCACGACCCTTCTCTGGTCGGGTCCATTACGGCCGAAAAAGCAACGCTTGATGCAACCACGACGTCCCCTATCCCATGCAGTCAGGCATAACCATCACCAAATCTCCGGTCGCTTCAATCGGCCCTAACCTGTCTCAAGTTTCAAGTAAAGTCTAGGTGTATTGCCGAAAAGAAGAGGCTTATCCATCTCTCAGATGGGCCCATTGAACTTTCGTCTCGATCTTCAGACGGTCGCCCAGTCCGCTTCTGTCTGTTGTTGCCGACCCTTCGAACAAACCGCTTTCCAGGGAAAGAGTTCACAAACTGATGGACAAAGCCCTCCGTTCTTTCAGCCGCATGCGACCGGCTTCATCTGTGCGTCTGCAACCAACTGCGTACACTCATGACTGGGTAGAACCTTCTTCTGCAGCTCATGTGTCAAATGCCAGCGGTCGTCTCTTGGCGTCCCTGGACTTTCAGGGTCGCACAACCAAATGGGCTGTGCGCCACAGTACCGCATCAACCATCTGCCTTCCGACCAGTGTACCTGCCACCTGCTCAATCCATGCGACCCATCGTTATTCCTGATACTGATGATTCCGACACTGCACCCGATGGTGCTGACCAGCAATCGGTTGGTTCTGATGATCTCGACTCTCGGCACGCTCATTTTGCTGCATCCTTCGCAGTTGACCTAGACCCATCGGAGATTCCATTACCAGACCTTCTTAAGATGGTCAAGGATATCACCCTGACTGTTTCCTCCACAAGCCTTCACTTGCAACCACCGATCCCTGCAAGAACCGTGGGCTCTCCACTGGATTTGGCTTTGGACTTGGCGACCGTCTTCCTCGCCAACAAGCAGTTCTTGGACAATCCACGACCCTGCTGACGACCCTACTTCACAATGGCGGACTTCTTTTAGGAAAAGGCGACCCCTTAGAGCTGGACAAAGATCCGCCCACTCAAAGAGTGGGTCGGCAAACTTCCTTCTTTTGGCCAACAGGCGATGGGACTGTGAACCCAAAGAACTTTGATACTTTCCCTCGTTCAGAATTCTTAATAGCGGACGTCAAGATGGATTTCGGTACCACTCTAGTCATTCCAAGAAGGGATGCGTTCCCTTCTTCGTTCCTTCAAGATAACGACCGCCTCCTACATTTAGGCCTCCGAGCAGTGCTCCTGGCGGATGTCTTGAATACTGCAGCAAACATACTCTGCGAGAAACTTTCTGTGGAACCACCACCTACGAAGACAAAGAACCTGGCTTTTCTTATCAGCTAAGTTTTCCGAAGAGCCTGCGCCGCTACATTTCACACCATGAACTGGCTAACTAGCGCTCTTTTCATTTCTGCACTATTTCTTTGGGAAGTTGCCCTCAATACTGCTCCTAACCTCAACAACTCAACGCGTCATGAGCTACGGAACAAAGCCATCCATGAATCGGATACTCTTTTTCGCGGTCTAATTTCAAGCTCGCAGCACAATTAGACATTGCTCGCATACCCAAGACATTTCAGCCCAAGCTTTCACGTTACCCCAGGCCCCGTCTCGCCTTTTTCGTACGGACGCTAAGGACAATTGGCATTCGGCACCACCAAGTGACCATCACGAACCAAGCCACTTACACTCCTCTCACCTGAGCATATGCCTTTTTGAAATAAGGGCCCTGGCCACCCACGAAGCGGACCCGTAGGCCGCAGTGCTACCGCCGCGCATACAACTTCTCACCTGGTCCCAAGCAGCGACCCCATCCGATCGCTGACAATTATTCCACGACCCTTGTTGGGGGTCGTCTGCACCATTTTCTTGCTGCTTCCGACCCTTCCGTATTATCCATTGTCAGCGAAGGTTTTTGTCCGCATATCTACAGTCGGCCTCCCTTCATCTCTCCACGATCCTCATCCATCCCTACAGTCGTTTGCGACCAGCTCACCACCAAGATCACCTGTCTTCTAGCCAAAGTCAGCGAACCAACCAAGCCCAGTTCCACTTCATCTGGTCTTTTACAGTTCAATATTCGTATGCCAAAAAAAGACAGGGGATTTCCAACTAATCTTCAACCTGCGACCGCTAAATCAGTATATTCTGAACACACACTTCAAAATGGAAACGGTGGATTCAATCCATCACTCGCTTCGCACTGCTTATCAGACGATTTCTATCGATCTTGAGGATCCCGAATGCCACATCAATGTCCTCGAATTCTGCGCTGTCCTTTGCGGCCACTTTATTTGTCTGTCCGGCAACTCTTCCGATTTATTTATGGCGGCATGGTGTTCGACTTTCTCTGCTGTCTATTCGGCCTCATGCAGCACCATGTATCTTTATGACCATTCTCAAACCAGTCCTGGTGACCCTTCACCAACATCAAATTCGAAGAAGAAATTCGGCATCATCGAGAAGTCATGTTTGGTCACATCCCAGTTCATCTTTCTTGGCGTTAAAGGATGAAGCTTATCGGCCATTTTCGGGGAAAAACCGTTTCCCTTCATCAGAAGTGCAACTGCAAAACGTTGGAAACAAAAACGTAATGGCCTCTCTGGACAGACTCTCCGACCTCCTGAAACTCGGGCTTTTCCTCCACCTGATGATCTACAATCTCGCGGACCTCAATTCTCTCATAGGGACGCTCGACTCATTAGCCAATCTTGTTCCATACGGCAGACTTGGCCCCTTCATCATTTTCGTATCGACGAATTGGGTGACAGTGCTCTCCCCTCTTTCAACAACGCCCTCATAACCCGAAGGGTTCCTCGGTCGTTCCCATTTCCCACTCTGTTTTGGTGGCTAGACGTCTCCACTCTGTCGCAAACCATGCCTTTACACAAACCAACATCGGACCAACACCTATTGACAGACGTATCCCTTCAGTGATGGGCTGCACACATCAATCACCACCAGATTTCCGGTTCGTGGTGACCTGACGAATACGATCACATCAACGTCCTCGAATTCTGCGCTGTCCTTTACGGCCTCCGACATTTTTGCCATCTCATGTCTGGGAAAACAGTTCAAGTCTACACTGACAACACTACGGCAGTAGCCTACCTACAGAAAGGAGGGGGGACACGATCCCGCACTCTTCACGACCTGACATCAGACGTATTTCGCCTTTTCATCTCCTTAAAAACGACCGTACTTCCCCTACATCGCGTACTTCCTGTTTCGTCATTCCCTACCCTCAAGACCCTGCGAATGGACCCTCAAGACGTGCATTTGCGAATCTCTGTTCCACATTTGGAATCGTCCCATGGTCGACCTCTTTGCCATGAGGCACAATACAAAACTTCACCATTTCGTCAGTCCAGTCCCCGACAATCAGGCCTGGGCAGTGGATGCCCCATTCTTCCGTGGGATCACCTGTTTGGGTACCGTTTTCTGCCATTCAAACTTCCAGGTAAAATTCCAGGTAATGGATCGTCGGCGTATATAAACATCACAATACCAGGAGTACCTGGTCCCGAAAATATACTTTACCTTCTCGCACTCTACCTCCCCTCTGTGTCACTACCTGGGCACTTTATAGGAATAAAAGATGATCTTACGGTCGCCTGCACCTCTTTTGTAGACGGAGGGATGCGCAGATCAGGTGCGCATAGGGTGGCGAGACTGGCAGGCTCCATAACTTTAATCTCTAGATCAAACAGCATTGGAGAAAGAGAATGCTAAAATTCCAGGTAATGTATATTTTCAACTAGGCAATTGAAACCAAAATCGACCAGGTGCCCTTGGTATTTTGATGTTTTAGAATGTTTTCTGGTATTTATAGTTTTCTCGTCTGTATTTCCCATAATTTTTATTTATTTATTTAGAATTTTACGTAATATTAAAATTATGCGTTTGCATTTAAACTGAATGCACAATTATTATGCAGGTGCATTGCTTTCAAGAGTTCATTTTGCAAATGTGTTCAATAAAATTTTGAAATTTCACTTCTTTGAATGCTCTATAAAATATTTATGTTTGAAGAAGCGAAGTGAATATGCACTAGCTGTATACTACATATTTAAATTAAATACCAATCTGTCATCCTAACTATTGTTTTGCGGTTATTGGTTTAGAATTTGGTGATAGAAAATCTTAGTACTGTTTCAATGGAAATACTGTGTTTCAAATTGATAGCTTAATCCTTTGTCGAAGTATAAGGAAAACCACACACAATTAATTAAATAATCAGTTGGTATTGATTCATCCTCAGGTGTCGTTTCATTTACTCATTACGTAGGCCCAATTTGTAATTTGTTGGTGTCAGTATTGGCTATCTTGTTTTGATATCTGGTTATCTTGGCAAACTTTTTTTTAGCATCCAGATCGAAACATGAAGTGGATTGTCCAATGGTGCCTAACAATACCACCTGCAGCTTCAAATATTGGACCAGCAGGATCAACAAGTTTCATCATCATCAAAACAAAGTTTCTGTTTTTTGTAAGTATAATCAGGAGCTTGTCTCCTTAACTTCCACTACACTGCTAAGTCAGGAACGTTTGCAGTTGTGTACAAATTTGTTAGCGGAGGTCGCCACCTGCATGAGATGGTTAGAGGTGTGGGTTCTTTGTTTTTAAACAATAAGTGTTTAACGTGGAAACAATGTCAAAGTAATAATAAAAAACTTGAACAGACAATCTGTTGCTCTAGCCAACAATGAAATAGTGTTGTTTTTGTGGAACACGTCTGCTTTGCGTGCTACGTTTCAGTTTCGATTTTAGACAACTTGGAGCAGGCTTGCTGCTCCTTCTGGCTTTAGTACGGCGTACTAAATTACGCACTTCTAACATGAACTAGCTGCACACACACTCCTGTTGTGTTCTATAGGCTCCTGGTATAATTATATTAACAGCGTTTGTATACACAGTACAGCCTTCATGGCTATAAATATAGAATTGAAAACCATGAATGTAACCTTTATCTGAAATACATAAATTCAGGCTGTTTAGTTCTGTTTACGTTTTCACAGGCAGGGGAGTATATGGAAAACTGGTGATTTCTGCGTTTCTGGTTGACCGTGTTTCTCCTAGAAAGGGACGAAGGAGACAAGGATTATGTTTTGTCCATACAGTATTGTTTATGTTGGTCCGCTTCAGCTGTTAAATCTTAAACTATAAGCTGAATTAGTTTCGGAGCTGAAAGGTGAAAGCATAGAGTCTACCAAAATCATTGTCGTATATTGTAAGCCAAAAAGAAAAAAGTACTGTTAAGAATCAAGCTTGGAAAGTTAGCCACTAGATGTCACCAGAAACCAAGCGTATGGATTGTTTATTAAGGAGTAGGTATGTGTGGGGAGGGGGCAGTATGTAATTCAACTCCCCATCCAAATTCAACTTCCCATCCAAATTCAACTATGTGTAACAAATGGGGGAAGGGGATGATAAGAGGATGTGAGGAAAGAGTTTACTGGAAGAAAAATTACCTTTTTCATGGAATGCCCAGGCAACACTGATCGGAAACTAAGAAACAACCAAGAACAAAACAAAAGCATGAATTGAAAAGTAAATTATCCCTCAAACCAAGCACTGGACGAACGCTAAGAAACAAACACATAATGATAAAATTTCGGGCGAAACCAGGTACGACTGCTAGTTTAAGTTATTAATGTTGCCTTTATTGATTTTGTAACTTTTATTTGAAAGCCAAATGTCATATTTTTATCACGAAAGAGACTTGAAAGTGGTTGTGGTGGAGCCTTAAAAAGTCTATCCCTTTATGACCAGTACGAATATAACTTAAGCACATTGGCAATTATTAGTCTCTTTCATCCGAGTTTAAACTGGCTCATTTTTTCACCCAAGTTTAAGTGAAGGAAAAAGTGTAGAAAGGGAAAAGGGAAAATTCCGATTAGAAACGGAAAAACTTTTATCATGCCACAATATCAGCCTGGTTGTCTCGCACATGACAGCAGGCCTGGTCGTTCTCGCCTGGTTGACATGATCTGATAGTCTTTCCAGCGTGGGACCAGATCAGTTTCTTTCAGGCATTTAGCCGCCATCGCTTGACTACGATGAGCGTAAATCCTTACAAGAGTCAAGAAATACTAGTTGCTACTGTAAAATTTGCGCACAATACTGTGTCATGAAGCATTTGTGTAATCTTCTGTAAAATAATGAAAATTATTTGTGCAGTTTTGTATATTTTGCTTACACTATAAAAACTGGATTTGTTGCAGGTCCAACTGACACGTCAACTATTCCCTCCAGGAACAGATCCATTATCACTTGTTCTGCCATTACTTCATGACATGATGAGCAACACGACACAGTTGGCCGATCGTTGTGAGATGCCTGCTACATCACCAAATGTGGTTATAACGAATGCACTTAAAAGGTTTTCGGAATTCAACCCAAATCCGAGTAAGTTGTATGTGTGCACTGCTTGATCCCAAGTACCATATTGTCTCGCATGTAAACTATGCTTGCAAATAAACAGCACCCACTAACAACACCTTACGAAAAGAAAATGTGCATGGATTAATAAATAGTCCTACCAGCCATAATCAATTTATTCATCAGTTTGGTTGATTTTATTCCATCTTTAATGTTGTGGCTGCTGTCTACCCACTACTCCCCCCCCCCCCCAAAAAAAAAAAAAAAAAAGGGGCGGAAGGCAGGTGGAAAGAACAATTTTCTTCTCAGCCCCCTTGCTGGTGACCCAAGATCATGCTGATCAACTATTTTTTTTTTTAAATAAACCTGTTAGGCCATTAAAAAAAGAAAAGTTGGTCTCAGGCCCTCCCGCACCGATTTTTTGATGGGAAATAAAAAGAAAGACGCGGCAAAAATAGTCCTCTGTGTGGAAATTTAAGCATTACGAGACTGTATTCTTTATTTTACCCAAACTAAAAAATAGGGTTGAAAAATAAAATTCCGCCCGCCCGGATTTCTTGAGAAAAATGCCCGAGAACCAACTTTCTTTTTCTAAGTGGCCTTATGGTAGTTTTTTTTTCAAAAAAAATCTGCTAAAAAACTTTTGAATTAAGACATAAAAAATGTCTTGTCATTTATAAATTGATGAAATGGCTAAGAAAATTTTCACTACCTAAGGCCCGTCGCAAATTGGGGAGCCAAATGAAGCAGCAACCAGCAACCAGGAGCCAATGGCTGCCAGCAGCAGCTGCTGGCCACCATATTGGCTGATGCAAGTGGCTGCCTGAAACCATTTTCGGGAAACCGGCAGCCATGTTTCCCGTGTCTGGACAATTCAGACCCAGTCAGCCAAGTCGCAACCGACGGTTTCCACCTCCAAAACGAGGCACATCCTGGCATTTCAGCAAACATGGCGCTTGGAATTTCAGTCCACTTCGCAGGAAACAAAGCTGACGAATTGTTATGCAGGCAAGAAACAACATATAATCGAAGAACATGTTTGCAGAATTGACGCGCAAGTTGGATATAAAAATAAAAAGTGTTTATTTCATGTTCGATAAGCCTATTTTGTGGGATCCAAAGCGTCTACAGGGCAACGAGCATGACGTGCGGGAATCGTTGCTCAGTCAGAGTGTATTGAGGGAAGATTGCGATAGATGGAATTACATGTGGCAGGTATAAAAAAAACAGGCTAACCGTCTTTCTACATGAGAATGTCGTAATTTGACGAACCATTGTGCACAGTGTGGCGTAGACAGTGGCCCATATTGTCTGCTTTTGAAATGAAAATCACTAACAGTAGTTTACACACCAGTGAGAAGCCCTATAATTGGGCTGATACCGGTGCTACTCACTCCACACTTTAGCGTTTTCAGAACAAGCTGAGAAATTCTTGCATGACATATACTCCAAATAGGTGCCATTTGAAGTTGACAGTACTAAATTTTAATGTGCAAAAATGTAACACAGGCATTAGCCCAGAGATACACTGTACAAGTGTGTGCAGTGCGGAGGTGATCACTTCAGATTTTCTTGCACCATATTACATTATAAACCAAAGTCTCATATAGCAGAAATGAACACAACTCCCGAAAAAGGAGAACCCCTAACAATTAAAACTAGCGAGTGTTTCAATTTTTTTGCTAGAAGTTGAAACTGGTACGTTGGTGGCCTGAAAAGAAGTTGAAATTTGCACATTGTTGCCTCGACTAACAATTTGCTCTACGCGGTCATCTCAGAGGCAATTATGAATTGACGTCATGCACGAGGAACAGTTATTTTTCACACGGTACGGATTGCTCTAGCCAAAGCGATCAACTCGGAGTGGGGAGGAGGGCCTGAACGGAAATTACCCGTTTGTGGGGCAGTGCGTCTGCTCTTTAGAAGAAAGAAAAGAGTTTGAAAGGGTGGCCAGGGTGGTGGGGGGGGGGGGGGGGGGAGCGTATGTCTGTTACCATTAAGCATGTGATTACGCATTAACTGAACCATACAAGATATTTTTTTTGGGTAGGATAGGAGGAAAGGAGCAGGGGAAAGGGCACGTACAGGATGGGAGTAAAAGGGGAGCATTCCAACAAGCGAAAATGCCTGTCACGTTCAACGTTTAGGCCACACCCACCCAAAACTGGGAAACAACCACGGGCAAAACAATACTCAGGGCGAAGCCACACTAGAAATAATGCGAGCAGTGTACATCTACATTTTAAGGCAAAGTGTCACAGCAAAAACACGACAACCTCCAAAGGATAAACACAACAGCCACCCCTACAATGATAACGTGTCATTTCTTTGGCCAGAAGATAAAACTGTTAGCCTATGTTGTTGCATTGAAAAGTTGAAATTGGCACATTGTTGCCTCACATAACAATGTGCTCTGCGTGGTCATCACAGAGGTAAATCTTAAATGACGTCATGAACGAAGGACAGTTAATTTTCGCACGGTAGAGATCGCTCAAGCCAAAGCAAAACAAACCCCGGGCGAAGCCGGTTACGAATGCTAGTATATCGATCATATATCGTACAATTAATGACCTTTTGAGTGATATACAGCCGAGCTGGCAACAATGACAAAACGCATTGTTGTAACGAATGCGCACCCGCACTTTCATCCAAATTGCAGGCGTTTCAACAAACGTTTCATGAATCACTGGCAGTTGCATCCGGATTTGGCCGGGGTTTTGTTTAGCGCAGGGTTTCATTTCGCGGTTCTCATCCAGGGTTTGGTTTGATGGGTAATTTTGCATGTTCACAATTTTTCTTCACCCAATAATTCCCCTTTCCTCCAATCCTCGCTCTCCCCTACATTATTCCCCCATCCTCTCCGAGCCCTTCCCTCTTCTTTACCTTCCCGACCTCCTACCCATCTTCAGCTTCCCTTTCTCCCCTTTGCAACACGTACTTGAATTTGGATGGGTAGTTGAATTAAATACTGCTCCTCCCCTTCTTCCTCCTCCTTTTGCAGCATTTGGAAATATTTGGTTTGGTCTTCATCCCCAAAACAACAAAAAATTACCATTGAGGTTTAGTTAATCCGTAATCATAGGCTAAATAGTAACATACGCATTGTACTCCTCCCCCCTCCCATTCTCTTTAGTTATCACATTAGAATGCCAAGAGCCGGGCTAACACCGCACTGCCAAATGCACGAAAATTCTGTATCCACCGCTCCACCCCTACTCCCAGTCGCTTCGGTTTGAGCGATCCGTACTGTGTGCGAATAAAAAAAAACCTATCCTTCTTGCATGACGTCATTTAAGTCTTGCAGCTAAGATAACTGCGCAGAGCAAATTATTTGTCGAGGCAACAACATGCCAGTTTCAACCTGGCAATAGAATTAATACGTTCGCCCGTTTTCATTGTTTCATTATTCAGTTGTTGTATGTGGTACTTGGCCTTGTCCGTGTGGTGCCTCGTTCTCATGTCGATTGTGGCATGTCAAAGATCCTGGGTTTTCCGCTAGGATTTCTCCAGCTAAATTGTCCCTTTCATCGTCGTGGGGCAGATAATGCAGTTTGGGTTCGTGTTCTCTAAATACAAACAACTTTGTCTTGTCGTGGGGCAAATAACCCAGTTTGGGCTCGTGCTCCCTGAAAGCAAAACAAATAAACAATCACCTAATCACCTTCTATTGTCTTGAATGTTTGCTTTATAATGTTACATTATGGCGTCAGGATAATGCTTATAGATTACTTCCATTAAAGGGTAAATTACAGATTTATGGAGAATAAGAAGCAATCAATAAGACGAATTTTCGCCACTGAATAACTGCCCGGCAGAGTCGGAATTATTTTTCTGCCATGTAGCATTACGCAGATTTTGCCTACCCAGCCTCAGCCGTCCCCCGCCACCCCTCCCCAAAAAAGTAAGGAAAATTACAGAACGCAAGAATGCCCGAGGTCCACTAGTATCCCATAATTCAGTGCTTTGGCTATCAGTTGCTCTGGCTATGGTTGCTCAAGTTTGCTGCTACTGGTAGCTGGCTGTCGATGTTTCATGGCTGCTGGAAGCCAATATTTGTCACGTGGGCAACAGACTGGCTGCTGGTTTCCCCGAGTTGGCTGCTGGCTGCTGCTTCATATGGCTCCCCAATTTGCGCAGGGCCCAACTTGTTTTTATGGTAAAATTTAGCTGAGTGTTACAAAAGTTATAATTTTTGTTCCCACCAGCAAGGAAAGGAACATGCAACCATTTTTTTGCTATATAAATATAGTTGAACAACTGATTGTAAACATAAGATCCTCAGTAAGACCTGTATAATTTGTAGATACTGCAGTTCTCGGATGCGACGACGGGTGTTTCTTTATACTATGTGTAAACTTCATTGTATTGGCGTTTCTGGGGCTGAACAGTTGGGTTGTAGTACTCCGAAATAATAAAACATTAATCATGATATTTGATTGCAGGTGAATGCAGCATATTTCCAGCTGTTAGGGAACTGATGTCCAATCTGGTTATTCCTCATTAAGGCTACAAGTCGTGGGGATGAACCTGTGTACAGTTTGTTAGCAACATTGAAATCATGGTGCTCACAATTTATCATTTTAAGCTATCATTATTTAAAACCGAATTAAGTCTGTTAATATTTTATAAAATTGTAATTATGGCAGTAGTAAAATTCATCCATCATTGTGTTCGATTTTGTGAAATTATTGTTTGTACAGAAATGTATGTAGGGGGGAAGGGGGGGGTGTTGACATAGTTTTACTTTTGACAATCTTTACTGGTAAATAACAGTATTTTTTAATTTGCCATCTGCAAACTAGGAATGTCCGACTCTATAATAATTAGTAGTGGTGTAGTGATTCCGATACCGGTTCTGAGTATCGGAACCGCTATCTTGGTTGGCCGATACCGACTACCTTTTTCACAGACCACTAAATCACTTTCTATTGTCACTTGTCATCTACTTTCCCTTTTCCAGGGGTATGCGATAGTTAGAAAAAATATCTCTAGAGATATTGGAACACAAAATTAATTTCTGTAGCTTAACACTTAACACCCTGCGTTTAGTTGCGCAGTTATAACGCTCAGTCCTAAGCAAAATTGATCATTTTTAAAACTGCCAAACAAAAACAAATAAACATAAAGGTTTGCAATTAAAAAAAAAAACAATCCTTGTAGTTATGTTTCTTAAAAAGAACATTTTGCCGGCCCCCAGCCAGCCGGCTAAAAATGGTTTCTTTGTGCCTAAAACATACTTAACCTGATAATTTAGCATTACATTCCTCGAATGTGATGTTCCCCCGGAGGTTTCTTCTTCCGGTGCGCAGCCGCCTGCTGCGCATGCGCGCGGCAGTCCTCCCTTATAAAAGCGACAGCGGGCACGCTATCGGCATTCATTTTACTCTTAATATGTCAGGCGGTGACTCGAGAGGGGAGGCAGGGCGGGAGTTTGGGTAAGTATGTTTTAGGCACAAAGAAACCATTTTTAGCCGGCCGGCTGGGGGCCGGCAAAATGTTCTTTCTTTGTTGCCAAAACATCTTAACCTGATAATTTAGCATTATCAGTTGACCTCGTCAAGATTGGTGACGGGCGCCCCGGGGTGCAAGCAGGCGTTCCCCCAAAAAATTTTTATCTGAAAGAAAAAATTTTGCACTTTATTCAGAACAGGTGGTAACAGGATTGGTTGGTCTCTTTCGTAGGATTTGGTGGCCCTGAAAAGGACCGTTGTTTGGGACTTGCTTCCTTCTGGGTGGCTTGCTTCCCTTATGGATGGCTTGCTTCTGTGTTCTGAGTGCTTAATGGGGGGGTTGACCACAGTTCTGGCTGCGACGATTGGTCCCAGCCGGTGTAGTCCGGACTCTTCTCTTGACATATCCCTTAGGTAGTGGGAGGTGAAGGTGGAGTGGTGGCGCCAGGATGCAGCTGCTAGGATTTCATCTATTGTGGTGGGCCCATGATGTGGAGACGGCTCTCACTTCGTGCGCCGTCACTCTCATGCTCTCTGGAGTTTTATCATAGGCTGCTTCGATTGTTTTCTTAATCCATTTTGATATCATGGCTGTTGATGTTTCACCGGATTGGGCGTCGACCGGGAGGAAGAGTTGGTTCCTTCCTCGGCGGATGTCTTCGTGACGTGTGCGGGCTAGGTAGAAGCGTAATGCTCTGACAGGACAAAGAAGTCGTTCAGGTTCGTTTCCGACTAGGGTGGAAAGAGCTGGAAAGGTGATTGGTTTCGGTGGTTCCGAGGGTTTTTGTGTCTTGGCTCTGAATGTCGACCTTGGATATAGCGTGACAGAAGAGAAGTTGGAGCTGAAATTCGGTAGTCATCGAGTAGGTTGGTGTTGTTGGCGGCTTTGAAGACGGTGTTTAAAGCTGAGCGGTATACAAGTATTGTAGAACCTTTGAGTTTCTCGATGTTAAACAGGTCACGAAAGAAGTTCAGGAGGGTTGGAGGAGGTGGGTTGATAGGATTAGCTTGTTTTGTGATACACCAACGAATCCATTTGAACCAGTGGCTGTCGTACATCCGGTTAGTGGAATCCCTGGTTGCCTTTGAGGCAATGCGTTCGGCCTCTTCTCGATGAATTCCAGCCTTTTTAAGGAGTTTGATGATAGTAGCCACCCGTGTAGGTTGAGGTTTGGTAGATTCGCGTGTAGTTTTGTTCCTTTCTGTTGGGACAGAAGATCTGGATGAAGGGGCAGACTTATGGGAGTGTCGACTAGTAGATCCAGAAGAAGTGGGAACCACGCTGCCGATGGCCAGAGGGGGGCTATGAGTAGGAACAGGCTTTGGCTTTCTTGGATCTTTAGAAGAACGTGTGGAAGCAGCTTGAAGGGGGGGAAGAGGTAGGCAAACAGGTTTTGCCACGGGAAAGTTAGGGCGTCTACTGCTACTGCTGTGTCGTCCGGCATCGGGCTTATGTAGAGGGGAAGTCTGGCATTGTGCCTCGTGGCTAACAGGTCTATCATTGGGGTGCCCCAAATGGTGAAGAGAGATTCGCAGATGGATTTCTTGAGGCACCATTCGCCCGTTGGAGGATTCTGTCGTGATAGGGAGTCGGCAATCACATTCCTGTTGCCTGGGATGTGGAGAGGAAGGAGTGTGATGTTGTGTGGGATACAGAGGTTGAAGATTTCTGACGTTAGATGGTGGAGAGATCTGGATTTCGTTCCTCCTTCTTTCTTTATGTAGGCAAGGGCGGACGTGTTGTCGGACTGGACTTGTACCGTGTTGTTCGTGATCTCGGGGAGAAAATGTCGCAGGGCGAGTAAGATTGCTCGGAGCTCGAGGGAGTTGATGTGGTCCGTGCAGGTTGACGGCCAGAGGCCTGATGTTTCTTGTGTGCCGAGGTGGGCCCCCCAGCCGGTCCTCGAAGCGTCCGTGAAGAGGAGTAGCTCGGGATGTCGTTCGTGAAGAGGTTGTGTTTTCGTGAGGTTGGTGACGTCGGACCACCACAGGAGAGAGTCTAGGGGGAAGTTGGGACCGAAAGGAACCTGCTTGTCGGGAAGGTCTTGATTGATTGCTTGGTTGTCTATGCGGTGGTGGTGGAGAGGTCTTACCATCCACCGGCCGTAGGGCACAAGGTTTGCCATTGCATCCATCTTCCCGATGAGTGAGTTTAGTACCCGAGGGGAGAAACTTGTTTTCTACCGAAAGTGACGGACGTGGAGAAGGAGATCTTCTATTCGTTCCGGGGAGGGAGCGATCCTTGCTGAGTGAAGGTTGAACGAGGCTCCTAGGAAGGTGAAGATTTGTGCTGGTGTTAGGCGGGATTTTGAGTAGTTTATGCCGAAGCCCAGATGGTTTAGTATGGAGATGGTCTTGTTTTTGTTCTGTACCAATGTGAGAGGGTCCGGGTTGTTGAGGGCCCAGTCGTCCAGGTAGGCGTTGGCTTGGATTTCGTTTTGGTGTAGATAGGCCAAAATTGGTTTGAGAATCAATGTGAAAATCCGTGGGGCTGCATTTAGGCCGAAGGGAAGACAGCGGAATTCGTAGACCTTTTGGTTGTAGATGAACCGAAAGAGGTGCGTGATTGCCGGGTGGAGTGGGACATGGAGATAGGCGTCTTCCAGGTCGATCGAGATTGTTCAGTCGTTTTGCTTGAACGAAAGACGGATGGATTCGAGAGTTTCCATTTTGAAGTGGTCGTTTGAAATGTATTTGTTGAGGGGTTTCATGTTGAAAATCAAGCGGGAACCTCCTGACTTCTTTGGTCGGGTGAAAATGGAACTGTAGAAACCCGGGCCTGGCTTGTGGCGTTCCCTGATTGCATCTTTCCGAAGGAGTTCTGAAACTTCGAATGAAAGTTGAGGTGGTGTTGGTGGGGAGAATTCCCAAGGAGGCGATGGGAGGAGCGGTGGTTTTGACAGAAAGTCCGGACGAAAGCCGTGTTTGATGATGGAAAGGACTTCTGGGTTCTTTGTTAGTTGTAGCCAGGCTGGGAGGAAAAGACGTAGTCTTCCGCCGACTGGGAGGCGTCATTGTCGCCTCTTGCGAGAGTTGTTTTTCCCCGGTGACGAGTGGCAGCTGCGTCGGTCAGGAGTAGCGGCTCGCTTCTGGTTGCGTTGACCGGGACGGGAGCGAGGCTGGTCGGTCCGAAAGGGCTGAGGGTTTTTCGGACGAAAGTCATTCTGACGTGGGGACTGCGAGGGAGCCGGCGTCTTGGTCCAGGTCTCTGGAGGAGGGCGGGGGTAAGGTTGCTTATTATTCAGAGCCGGACGAGAGGTGGAGGAGATCGCTTTATACGGCTTGGGTTTCTTGGCGATGTCGAGGTGAGGAGCGAGAGTTGGGATGAGGCCCCTGAAGAGTGTGTCAGATTCATGAATAGGCTGGTTGCGGAGCCGGTGCATCGTGGAGATGTTGAGGTTATTTGCGGACGAAAGGGCGATGGCCTGGAGGAGCAGTGTGTTGTTAAAAAGGGCTCTCGTAGCCCAGTTGATGGAGTGGTACGTAGCGAAGCTTGCCTTCTGAAAGAGCTGCATTACCAGGGATGAAAGAGTGCGTAGTTCTTCGGGGCTTGCGTCCGAGGAGAGTTTCTCGCACAGGGCGTTTACCGCAGTGTTGAGAACGTCGGCTTGTGAGGCGGCCCGGAGACTCAGTCGAAGGCATTTGTCATTGTCGTATAGGACGAAATTGGGGATATCAGCTTTCTTCGGGATAGAAAGGGCGGTGCCGAAATCCATCTTCACTTCACTGCATAGGAATTCGCATTCCGGGTAGGTTGCAAAGTTGTTCGGGTTCGTGGCGCCGTCGCCCACCGTCGAAAGAAGCCGCTTTCACGGCCTGGCCTGGGTGGAGGGGGTTCCTTGTCGAGGACGAGAGGGTCGCCTTTGCCGAGTAGAGAGCCCTCGTTGCGGAGAAGGCAGGTGAGCAGCGTGGTGGACTGGCCGAGAAGGTTGCGAGGCTTGTCGTCTTTGTCTCTTAGGGCGAAGCCAGTTTTCAGCCCACGGTTGATGGCAGGAGCGTCGGTCGTCTGCGAGGGCTTGAAGAGAAAGCAATCAGGGAAGGGTTCTTTAACCGTCTTGAGAAGAGCGGCCAGCGGGAAGACCTGTTCTTCGGTGGCATCATCCGGGAAGTGGATCTTCCTGGCGGGCGTGGGTACGGCTGAAGGAGGGGCTTGCGGCCGAGAGGGAGAAGATGACTTGTGCCTCTTCGGATTGGCAGGGGGCGGCGTTGAGCTGCGCTTGTCTGAGCCGTGGCTGGAAGCAACCCACGCTTGCGTGCGGGCGTGTCGGGCGGATGACGTGCAGGAGGGAGGCGGCATGGGGTTGTCTTGCATCACACGGACCGTTTCCTGGACGATGTGCCAGACTTCGCTGCGGGAGACGCTCCGGCTAATTCGGGAGGAATTGGACGAGAGATCCAAGGGAGTGTTGCGGGCTGGGGAGCGGGAAGCTGTGGCACGTTGAAGGGCCTTCTTGGCTTCACGGTAGACGTCCTTCGCCCGTAGGAGATCTTGTCGTAGAGCCGAAAGATCCATGGGTTCGGCCGGCGGGGTGCGCTGGCCGGGTTGCAAGGGAGAGTCCGAGAAGGGGTTGACGCTAGCTTGGAGAGCTTCAGTGGCGGCGGGGATCGGGCCAGCGGCGGAGATCCAGCGGTTGCCGAGGGAGAAGCTGGTAGAATGCGGACGAAAGAGCATGAGAGGGAGCGGCGAGCAAAGTGGGCTTCGGATGCGGCGGCCATCATCGGGGTAGAATCCAGTTTTCCTGCGAAAGGTACGGGGAACAGCGGCGCAAGGTGGCGTGTAGACACCTCTGGAGGAAAATGAATGCCGATAGCGTGCCCGCTGTCGCTTTTATAAGGGAGGACTGCCGCGCACATGCGCAGCAGGAGGTATGCAAGCAGGCGGCTGCGCACCGGAAGAAGAAACCTCCAGGGGAACATCACATTCGAGGAATGTAATGCTAAATTATCAGGTTAAGAGGTTTCGGCAACAAAGAAACATTATTAGACTTAAGTGGGTGTTGTTTGGAATATTCTGCTTATGGATATGCTTTACCCAGTTTTTGAGAAACCAAAAAGTTTCGAATGGCGCGCCATCACATTGCTGTCATGTTTACTCGTATTCAAGTTACATTTTTTGCCACTAGAGGCCACCACCAATCAATGGGGCTTGGCCTTGATAGCTTCAGCTGTGATAGCCCCGGAATACAATACTGCCCGTAGTACTATAGGGCTTTAAGTGTTAAATCATCGTAAAACTGTGCTTGATAGTAGAATCTTGGATGAATAACTTGACATATTTGTGCGTTTTTATTGAGCCACTTACCTGTTGACATCAACTTTTGTTGAGTAGTTTGCAACATATAACCATAAAAATCCCACCTAGGATGGTAATATACCAAGTAGAATACGTTACAGTTGATTCCTGTTAGGTTTTCTATCTCGTTTACTTCATAATCATTAAAACTTCGCTCAAACCACCTCTGCACGTTGTTTTGGCGCGCAGATCGTCAACTCTGTGTTTGTACAAAATTAAACGCCTTCATTTGTCCGATTCTACAACTAGCTTATAAATTTCGATTTAAGCTGTAATAAAACGTTCATTAGCACATGACAGTTCATTTTGAATGTCACCAGTTCTTGCCAAACGTCGCTCGCTGATTTCATTGTAAGAAAACATGATTCAGATTGCACAGTTCAGAACCGGCGGCATTCACTAAGAAAAAGCGACCGATCATCTTGCCAAAAGTTCGTTGCTAAAGCGTTCAGTATTTCGGATTTCTAACACAAAATGTTCACTCGGCAAGGAAGAAACTACGAGCTTGGTGCTGGCACTGCTTGGCTTTACTCGGCCGTCCCATTAGGCTTACCGTTTGCCTTGCCATTACGCTGATTGAAAAGTTCGTAATTTTCATCTTACCAACAGTCCAAAAAAATCGCTGGTTCTTTTACGTTTGGGCGCCAAATAACTGAGAATGTCCTGCCCGACTACACCAAAGACTCAGTTGGGTTTACTTCATAATCATTAACACTTCAGCTCAAATCATCGTGCACCTGGCTTCACGCAAATCCAATGTTCGCGCGCTTACGATCGTACTGTGAGGTGTGTGCTCTTGGTCATGCAATGTCGGCGCGCGCATCCTCACAGATGTATTACTCCGTCATAATTTTAGGACCAGTATTAGTGGATCATACTTCCTTCTGGTATCCTTATAGCCACTTTGTGTAATAAAATATCCATGTATTATTGTCACTAGCAAAAACATGCAGACTATCTACCACTGGTCCTGTTTAGGGGATTTTAATGAGAAAACAGATTCCGTTTACCGCAATACGACTTCAGCAAAATTTGTATGCCGTCGTTCGTGTACTGCCCCGTAATGATCCCTGTTAGAAACTTCACAATGATACAAGAAACCATTGCCTTTTAACTTGGGGGTTTGGACCATTGGAAAGCTGGCATAATCCAACTACAGAATCAGTCAACGAGAAGTAAAAATATCTGGGGTTTGGTAAATTACTGATCCCGAATTGTACGGCAACGATAAAGAACTGTTCTACCACAACCTTGCCACTGGCTTTAGAATATTATCTTCATCCCAATGGTGGTTTGCAATGTTTACGTCAGTGTCACAAACCCAGCCAAAAAATGTCAACATGCTTACTTTCGAATAAGTCATTAGATATGACGCAGTACGCGCAAATAGTGCGTCGTATCTAATTGCTCATTTTACGGCATTTTATCAGCCGTCTACCATGCAATTTATTTTCAATCAATATTTTCGCAAAGACATGTCAAAACTTAGCATGTTCGTAAAATGAAACTAACTGATAGTTTGTGCAATCAAATTATGTCACTTGCGCGCCATACTCTGTTTTTATAAATGGCATATGAACGCTGTGGTAGGGCGGCTTTTATTTGCAGCGCATTTCCCTACATACATTAATGCATTTTACGTAAAATGGCTTCAATTTGCTTATATCTCTTCAAAATGTGTCCCTACTGACATACCGTAGTAGTCTCCCTTCATTCTGATTAGTGGAGTTCTAGACGTTTGTATTTGGACAGTTATAGTGCATTGTGTAGTTTTTGCTTTTCCCGCTATCTTGCAACTTCTTGAGTGGCACTATCACCAATTAAAAGTCTGCAGAATATAGCATCAACCGAAGGAGTAGACAACGCTATTTCTTTAATAAAACAAACAAGTCTGGGAGTAAGCTGTAAAAGCGCCTCCGTCATCTTGAAGATCTCCTCGACTGCAGCATGAAAGAGCCTAGCAGAACTAAAGGTGCCCCGAAGGAAGACTACATCTTCGCCCGCCAGCTCACCTGGCACTCGCTCTGATGTTTACAACATTTCGCGCCCCAATGCTTCCCTGCACGCTACCACCCGTGGATCTAGCAGCTCTCGAAACAGATCTTCGCGTAAGTTTGAGTTAAGTACAGATGCATAAAAATACAATACAGGGCTGGTACGTGTATAGGAAATATGAAATTTAGCGTTGGGACCCAAGATTCAGATAAAATCTTTTTTTCCACGATAATTTAAGGCACCCGCCAGTGCCTGTAAACCAGATGTTTAACTTTGCATAGCCAAAAAAAAAACGGACATTGGTACAACAATAATTGTGTACCAATCAAGAAAACAAAATTCCGGGAAATTTGTTAAAAATTAATTTATTCTTCCTAAATTATTTGTCAAAATAATCTTGTATATACAGAGTATGCAGTAGTAATGTTGCTGTAACCTGAACAAACATATTGAAGAAAGACATCAACGAGAACCGAGATTTGGCGCTTGACTCACTCGTTCCAGCTTCTCAAAATGCTTCCTAGCGTTGCGAATGTTAATTAGGGTAGCTGCAGACGCTAGAATGAAAACAAAAAAAAATGGCACGGTACACAATTTTATTTAGTCAAGTCATACGAATGATTAACAAGTTGGTTGCCACGTGCCTTATTGCTGATGCACACCAAGCTCAATCAGTAAGACTCAAAACCACAGCCTAAATAAAACAATCTCTGGCAAAATCCCATTACAACGATAGCTCACATAATTTTATGTCCAGGTTATCATTATAAACATCTCAGTTTTTAACATTTTTAGTAGGTTTCATGAAGAAAACATTACATCAGATAAACATGTTCCTACAAGGACACCACATTAGAATGAACAGCTAGGAATTGTGAACTGCCAAAATCTATGTGTTGGCCTTTGCTAATTTTCGAGGCCCACCAGCATTTAAACGTGTTATCGTAATTTCTGGTGCTTTTTTCCCCCCGTACGTTTACGGCCAACGTTAAGTTTAACGTAGAACAGAACAGAGTGCCAGTCGTAGCTTTGCTCTCAAATCAACCTAAATGTCCCTAAACTCATTGCTAAAACAAAAATAACAGATTATGGTCCCACACAACACGGCTACATTTTTTGGCATGATGTTGCATTTTTTATTTTTATATGTGAAGCCAACACATAGTAGCGAAGTGAAAAATGGCATGCATCAACATGCTTTATGTCTTCCGAGTGACCATCAGTGCGGATTCCTCGCCTAAACTGAAATATAACATCAAAATACTTGAAAAACTAATTTAAATAACTTTTCTCTGGTGCTTCTTCGACTGATCACCATCTAAAACATCTTTTTTTTTAAATTTAAACGAAGAACACTGACAGAAAATGAAAATATCACTCATTTTAACAAAGTACATAATACACGGCAGAAACGAAAATACCCAACTCTTTCTGAACTATTCTGCTATACAAATAGTAAGGCTGTACCGAACAAGAATTTTTCAGCCAAACCGAACCAAACCTTAAATAAGGTTTAAGCTTCGGTTCGAACACTTCCGAACCGAACGAAAATGTAGAAGAACTCAGTTCACAAAGATTCATCAAAGCACAAGTTTCTTAACAAATGTAGGTATTTTCACATGGACTTGTAAGTCCATAGATGTTGAAACTCTGTTTAAACATAAAAAAATCTCCACTACTTTTACATTTTCCCTTACAACTTTTGAACCGTTAGAGTTTGGAACTTGTGGTTTGGACCAACGGAAAGCTGGCGAAAAAACCTTCAAAATGGTGTATTCACACATCAAAATCCATCAATTAGAAGTGAAAATATGTTTGGGTTGGTATTTTGCGTTTGAAAGACCGAACACCGAACCGAATACCCTCTTGTTCGGCCATGTACGGTTCGGTACAGCCTTAAATAGTAAACTAAAGGTGAAGTAGAAAATTCAGATGTTTTCAAAATACTCAAATTGAATGCCGAAAACTATTATGCATGGTCAATCGGAGTAGTGCAGCGACACGGACGTGTCACGACATACCCCAGCTACGGCGCCAGTGAAAAGGCACTGAGATACCCCAGCTACGGCACCAGCGAAAAGGCACCGAGATTTCTTTTTATAGTCGCAGGAAATAGCTATCTTGAAAATATTAGCATGTGTGCATGCTAAAGATGCTTGGAATTTAGCAAAAAATCATACCACTCGAGAATTTTTACAATACATATGAGAAATGGTGAGCAGACAACCTCACACTAAAATCGTATACTAGAAACGCATCATAAATTAGCAGCATGTAGCTTCGGTTTCACAGACAAAGAGAGCTCTTGTAAAGCTAATGGGTTACCTAAGAGTTATGAACCACTAATATTGACTCTGGAAAAACGAATTGCACAATATGATTAAGCCATTATTTACTGCTGCACTATGATTGATGACCTTGTTTTGAGAGCTCCATCCAGATCCATCGTTTGTAATCCTAGCCTAGTTTTGCAACATAACTTTCAAGTTAGGAGATTAGAAAACTACTGAATTCAAGTATAATAATGTTTAAGAGGAGAAATAAACCTTTTGGGTTACATGGGGCATGCTTGAGACTGAAAATAACATTATCCATGTTATTTACCCAATCCCAAGTTGCTGTTCAAGGTACTTACGTTTGGATTATTAGGACACAGTGGTTGCCTAGTCACTGGTCTACCAGTAATTATTTTTAAAAGCTCTACTATAATAAAAAAAAAATTAGACAACTTATACGACGCTTTTAGTTAATTTTGAAGCAGAAAAACGAAGATTTAAGGGGTGGGCCTTAGCTCAGTTATTTCATGATTTAGGCCTTAAAGCATTTAAGGGGGGTGGCGCCAACTGGGCGTTTAATACACGATTTACGGTACTCCAATAAAGGACTTAACGGTGATACATCCTACCAGGAACTGATAAATGCATACACGTCTGCAGGATGTGGGAGTGTCCATGCTTAACTATCGCTTCATATTCCATCCCTCATCAAAAGGCCGTCTGGGGAGAGAAGCAGTAGATTTCATTTCCCTCCCCCTGACTAGTTGATTCAACATTGCAAGAACTTATTTTACCATCGAAACGCTAAAAGGTGTCAATTTCTTGTTACGCGTGTGAACTAGCATTTAGCCAGGATGCGGGATACACCATTTCCACCACAGCCGGCCGTGGCCTGAAGACACCATTTCTTTCCCCAATTCAGAGTCGTTCACAGCTGTTGCAGGCAGATGCCTGGACTAATTGTAGCAGTAGTGCAGTAGTGATTTCTCACCTATTTATTTGATTAAAACCTTTACAGCTTCTATATCACATGGGTTATCCGAGATTCCACCGCTGGCACATGGTGTCAACACCCAGAATGAGACATAGAACCTACATTAATTAATATTATCATGGACATTCTGTCGATCCCTACGGACTCTCCTTTACGCCACTCCTGATCCTACGAATGTTAGCATGAATATCAATGTTAACCAACAGAAAAATACTCACGTATGCTTGGATCGGACAGAATTACCATAACATATGTGTTAGGCGTAAAGACGTCAATGAATGCAGCGAAGTTGGAATTGCGAACTTCCATGCTTTGGAACTGAGCAGCAAGACGGCTATGATAAAGGGGAGAAAAATGAAATTTTAACACTGTTTAAAATTAGTTTTTTTCCATGCTTTTCATTGCCCAAATTAAACAAATTTAGTTTTGTCCCATTATCAATAATTCTTAATTATAATACCCTAGCTTCACGCTAGGGGTACTGCATCCATTCCATTATAATGTACAGAGCGCCTCCATTTTCCCCTCGTATCGCTTTTAAAACCTCCGGGTTCAGAAAGGTGGGAGGGTTCAACTGAAGGTAAGTATTTTAGGATAGCAAAAACATAAGAATGCTGAATGATCCCTGACTGATTTTTGTTTCTATTGCCTACTGAATATGCATTACCTGTAATTTTAGCATTCTCCCTCTCAATTGCTTGTTTACTCTAGAGAAAGTTGTAGGCCAATGGCCGCCAGTTTGTAACCCAGTGCGCGTGCACGGACTCCTCTAGATAAGCTGCCTGGTAATCTAGACGAGCATCTCTTACTTATCAATGGCAAGTGGTCACCAGAAAGGGGAGGTAGGGTGGGTAAAAGGTAATGTTTATTTCCAGTTGGCATTAGAAACAAGAATCAGCCATGGATCATCCGGCATTCTATGTTTCTATACGTCGTCGAAAATATAATTACCTGTATTTAAAATTACAGCATCTAATCCGGGAATCCAACATCTAATTAGCTAAGAGTTTGGCGACTCCCTTACACAAAACTGGCACAAAGAAAACATGAGCGAGTGAATACAGTAGGCTAGGGACCAACCTGCACTCTCTTCTGCTAACGAAGATGGCAAGACCAGAAACAATGATGTAAACAGAAAGAAGCACTTACTGTGAGGACACTGCGGATGTGTTGTCTGACAACAACGGTTACCGTTGCACCTCTGAGCACATGGGGCCATGAAAGAACCGCTAGCGACACTGCCTGTAATACTAATATATTTATATGGAGCCCTCGCTCCGTCCGTATCCCACATATCCGCTGCTCTCATTTTTCTGAGATGGGCACCCCAACCCAGTGACAATGCGTCCGTGAAGAGCAGGAGTGTAGGCATCGGTTGTGCACCAATACGCCCGCTTGCATGTTAAGCGCCTCCGCCCACCACGGCATCTATTCCACAGGGATGCATGCTAGGGGTATGACGTCTTCCCAAGACACTCTTGGTTACCAAAACTCCTTTCGAAATCAGTGAAGGAGCCGAGCCCTCCATCATGACCCTAGTGGGACCAGTTGCGCACGCGAGTCCAGAAAACCCTCAGGCAATTTATGAGTTCCTGGGAAGGGAATACTTTGAACACCCGGAGGCCCAAGGATGCTCCTAAGAAATCGAAACATTGGGCCGGGATCAATCATTGCTTTGGCAGTTTCAAGTGTTGGAGTGATGTGGCGGAGTTCACCACTTGTTGATGCAGTAGACGTGGGTCCTGCTGTCGTCAAGTACGCGTATGCGCTATCCGTTGCCGATGAAGCAGTGCCAGAATCGGTTTCATTAACACTATGAACATGCGGGGGGCCGTACACAACCCGAACTGAAGGGCCACGAGGCGGTACACCTTGCCCCGGCACACTAATCTGAACAGATGGTACACCGACGAATGTAGGGGCACATGCAGGTACTTATCTTTGAGGTCGAATGATACCGTGAAATCCCCTGGTTGCAGGGCTTCCCTTATGGACTTCAGCATTTCCTTCTTGAAATGGTGCGACACTATGAAAGAATTCAACCACCTGAGGTTGAAAATTGATCTGTTCGCTATACCTCCTACCTGTCTTTAAGCTAATAACCCATATTCCATATTGGATGAGATTCGAACTCGCAACCGTTCAATTAGCAGTCTAACACTCAAACCATCAAGCAACGCTGACTTGATAAACGACCGCAATTTTACAACGTATATTAAAATAATTATGACAATACCCTTCATCCTAGCGTTTGCGGATTTGCATTGTTACCTAATAACAGTGTTAAAAACAATGTAAAGCAATGAAACTGATCATTCAGGGTCCCTTAAGTCCGGAAGCCACGGCCAATTCTGCCTTGAGGTGCAAAACTGCGCCACGGTAGCTGTCCGTAGACACCATCCACACCATCACACACCAAATATTAACAGAGGAGATGCAGGAACAAAATTCACAAAAGTTCAGCGCGGTAGGCTCTTGATGATGATGATGATGATTGTGACTAGCGACATCTCGGTACTCGTTCGGAATCTCATCACTCCTTGGTGATCTCATTACTCCTTTCTTGCAACATTCAAATTTTGCATAGTTTTCTCACGGATTTAATTTTATCAACCTTGTCAGGGATTTTTGAAGTTTAGAACTAAAAACACGCACAATTTCAGAAAGGAGAATAACATACCAATATTCCTTGCGAATTTTCGACAGACTGGGAACGTCTGTCCTCATCAGGCACTACTACACTCTTGAAAACTGTTGTTTACATTCTCTTCATCTTTATCTTTTGAACTCGGCGTTCCAAAATGGCGTAAAGTTTTGTGAAGAATGTTTAGTCTCTTTGTCCCTCATTTTCTTATGTCACATAGTCGTTAGACAGAAGGGAGAAGACTGTGTTGCCTCCTTGCCCCTTTTGTCTCATAGTTGCTAGACATGTAACAAGACTTGGGACGAGATTGTGTCTTGTAGTCTCCTTTTTCTTGTCTCAGTCACTACAAATGCAATGAGACTAGGGATGAGACTGATTGTCTCGCTTCTTGTCCCTATCTCATAGTCACTAGGCTTGCAACGAGACCAGGGAGAGACCGTTTGTCTCGTCTCTTTTCCCGTCTCATAGTCGTAGGTATGCGACGAGACTAGGGAAGACACTGATTATCTGTCTCTTTCCCCTATCTCGTAGTCACCAGGCATGCGATGAGACGGTATGTGTCTTTTTACTTGTGTCATAGTCACTAAGCACGTGACAAACCTAAGGACGAGATAGATTCATGCTTTGTCTCTTTTATCTTTGTCTCATGGTCGCTAGACATGAGACAATACAGGCGAGTCGCTCGTTCACACTTTTGAGGGTTGTGTGACGACGTCACTAAAGTACAATTGTTGACCTACGGCAACTTGATCAGTTTACCCCTATCAGGACATCCTTGTGACTGAGCGGCAACATGAAAGTGCGAAGCATCCGAGACGAGAGCTGCAGACGGGGGCTGGTCGGTCGGCTTGGTGGCGGGAGTCTTCAGCATGATGACTGGGAGAAAATCCAAATTCCAAACGAAAGGGTCGGGCGACGAAGCGACGTGGGTCGTTGCTGGAGGAAAATGAATGCCGAAAGCTTCGGCGGTCTCGCTTTTATAGAGGAGGACTGCGACATGCATGCACAGTGGCGTTAGCAAGCAGGCGGCTACATGCAATTAAGAAACCTCCAGGGAGACACATCCATTGGGACAATAAATGCTAAATTAACAGGTTATGATGTTTTCCAGCGGTAATAATATTTGTCACCACAAATTGAGATTGTGCATAACTGTTGTAATGATGAAGGTAAAATACTTACGTGCAGCTTAATTTGAACTGCTTAATTATATTGCTGACTTTTTCAAACCGATGTACGTCTCGATGTGGACGTTGTTGGCAGTATGATATTACCTATAATAAAAAAAAAACTGAAATTAAAAGACTTCACAAACAAAATATAACCAAAGAAACGGACACAACTGAAGAATGGGATTACTTTTTATTTTCTTGTGACATAAAAATCACAATCACTTACCAAAAAAGTAGCTCTTTCAAACAGAAGGACCTCATCAGCGTCGATGATGGCTGCAAAGTTTTGGAGATTCATTTCTAGTTGTTTAACATTTGGAATGAGCATATAAACAATAGATGACCATGCCTACATAATAAATAAAGAAGTTAGTAAATAGAAAAGAGGCAAATTAGCTATTTTTAGCCTAACCATGCATTCCTTAAAGAGCTGAAGCGAGTAAACTAGGCCTTCTCAGGGAAGAGAACTCTTTCTTGGGAATAGGATGACTCTCCCACTTCAGAGACATGTAGCATGTTCAGGCCAAGGGAAAGGGATCTTCCCTGAAAAAGTGTAGTAACTGTTCAATTCTTTGCCTAATGTATGGTTACGTTTTAACAATAATAACAATTCCGGAAACAAGGGATCAACCGAACATACTTCTGCCAAATATGGATCAGAACTAGCGGATAATTTAAAAGATCGACCGGATCAGATCCGGATCCTAACCATCTAAAAACCAGACTGGTTTCAGAAAGCTAAAAAGCAGAAACTACCACTTTAAGTGATCCTAACCATATCCTACTTTCAGCCATTTGCATTTTATAGACCACATTTTATCACTATCTCAAAGAATGAGTAAACATTTTTTGAAAGTTGTTCGTTGGTTTTCCCCTATAACTTCTGAACAGCTTGCGATATCAAACTGAAACTAGCTCCATTGGCATGCTGGTGGAAAAAAATGGCTTCGATTGGTATATTGGAATGTCCAAATCAGCCAAAAATTAGGTTAAGTTATTGAAAAATCTGGTAAGACATTAAAAATTTTTCCAACTTGAAAGATTCTTCTTTCACAAAATTAGAAAACACATTGACCATCAATACAACCTGAAAGGCAATCACTTAAATTTTCAGAGAAACAAATTTCCCTCGAGAACATCACTGGCCCATCTTAAGACGGATAAAACAACCTGCTCTATCCTGAGCAGACCGCCAAACTGGATTCAAAATGGGAACTCAGAGATGCAAACCATGTGCATCTCTTAAAAATCAGTGGTTAAGAAGATTTAAGTTCTTCAAAAATTTTAGTGGTTGCTTTCCCAGGACATATTGGTGATGATGTGTTTCCATGTCGTCTATGTATCGCCACTGTTATCACCATTTCCCAGTTTGTTTGTTTTTATTATCAATTTTGTCAAATCAGAATTAAATCCGAATTCCAAAGATACAGCTTCAGATCTGGTTCAGATTCGAATTCGGTTGATCCCTACCGGAAACCTTGACTTACCTTGTACAGAGTTTCATCCCATATTGAAGTACGATAGCAGGTGCAGTCTAGAGGTTTTGATAACCGTTTTAAGTCTTCTTCTCTTTCTTTAAAAATCTGAGAAGAAATAATTTATTTGGCTATTGAAAACAATTTTATTTTGAAAATTGAAATGTTTTTAAAAAACCACTGTATTCTCCAGAATATAAGACAGTGAAACTGTTCAAATTTGTACCTTTAAAACAGCAGCATCCTAATCCATACCTCTATTACACCAATTCTGATGTTCCAATACACTATTAAAAATTATTTTGCCCGAGCTAACCAGTGGTGCTAAACCCAAGCCAGCGGTTCAAATTGTTTTTGAATTTGGCTTTTAATCCGGTATAGGATGAGCTAACTAACATCCCACTATAAATGTAATAGTGGCACTAACCACAGCCTTACGAAATACTTTGTGAGCTTCATTCGTCTTATAATTGTGGCCATTTTATTTCTTTGGAATTTGCTAGCCCCAAAATACTAACTTGGGTCTTATCAAGCCTGGTTTCCTAGCTTCGAAAAATGGATGTGGTAATGGCAGCAGAAGTAGCGAGGAAGGCATCCACGTGAATGTTTAACTTTCAAAAACCCTTGGATAAACATTATGAAGAGGCTTCAGTGTATCAGCACTGGCAAAACAGATATAATCTTATCAGATCGGTAGAAGTGGTATAAGTGTAGGTAGCCTTCGTGTGTGTATTTTAACTACATGCCAGATACATGACTTCTACAAATTAGAGGGCTATCCGAATCAACGCAATTACAAGTTTTTTTTTTAATAAATACTTAATTACTAGTTTAGTAATTATTAAAGAACAACAACTAAACCCTAGTATATTAAATTTCAGAATCGTATTTGTAATGTACTTAAACGTATGCGAAGTACGAGATTCGCCTATGCTGTACAGTATTTGCGTAATTATTTTATAAAGTTGCGTTTCTAGCAGACGGTTTTTTATCGCCGTTGACCTTCACAGAGTAAAGTCTCGTTTGCGTGACGTCACAGTTCATCAGGCACCAAGAGTATGCGCTGAACAAAGGAAGGTCTCCCTGGCTGCTACGATTTACTTAGAAAACCTCAATTACAAGGATTAGCTCCAAACTACAATAAGTGTTGCGTTTTTAAACTTACGTTTGCCTTAATGCTAATGTTTAGAAGTAATAAAGCCGTACGATGCTGCAGGCTTGAAAAGTCGGTGTAATAAATTGTAAGATTCGAGTTTCGGTGTGGATAATCATTAATGCTCAAGACTCAAAAAGTTACCACAGTTCCGTAACAATGCCTTAGTGGCCATCGGTGACTGGATATGCCAAGGTTCTTCTGCTGTACGCGAATCAAATTTCCGTTACTTGGGCTTGTATTTTGCATCGCATGTTGGTTTGAATAGTTGTGGTTCTGTCGAAGTCATAGTGGTCTGAATGCCGCTGTTTTAGTTTCAGTTTAGAAAAAAGAAACATTTGCCTGGGATACATCAATGATGGCAACGACTCGGCTTGCCTTTGGAGGTGACGAGTGGATGTAACATGACTGATGAACTCTTGACGTCACAGCTGTGCAAGTGTGCATAGCTCCAAGTCACATTCGCTGTCCCGTGCCGATGTAATTGAAAACACAGTTATAAAATCCATTCTTGCCTAATTAATATTCAAGCTAGAAACTTCATGTAAATTACAAACTTATTCTAAGCATATTGAAATGATACACACATTTTAAACCATAGGGTTTAGTTTTCTTTAAATACAAATCAGGATTCATTGGAAATATAAACTTAATTGTCACAAATACCAACAAAATTAGCTATTTTTTTTTTATTATCTCCCATGCGATAACACTACTGCACGGGCTGTATATTGCAATAATTCTGCCCATCCCTACAACACTAAACTTGATTACATGTTGATCAAATATTTCTTGTAGTTGACAGGGTCTGCACCAATAAACAAAAAAACAACACAGGAAAAAATAAATAAAATTTAGAAAAGATGAATTTTAAACTACGTAGTACGCAAAATACGAATTAGACGACGATTTTACCAAGTTCTTAAATGCAGCCAGAACCTTTTGATAATTACAAACTAGTTACATTAACTTACTAAGTCTCTTTGATCTTCTTGCACCAAGTCCATTTTATGGACAAGGCAAAATATCTTGGCTTCTGGCGAATTTTGAAGTATAGCTTCGAGGCAAGACTGGTAGTAGTGCATATCCTTTTCCAATTCTCTACTTTCCACATCAAAAACATATATAAGTACTTCTACATTTCTGAAGATATTATCTCTTTGACTGGCAAAGTAGTTTTCCATGAAGGCTTCTTGCCTGAGAAAATGAAATACATGTATTAAAACATCAATTTACCAGTGGACCCTTGTTGAAATTGGTTTTTATTGCCCAAGATGAAAATATACATTACTTGTAAATTTATAGCATTTCTCTTCGAACGCATCTCCCCGGAGAAGATCTTCTGGCCCGGCGGTCTGCCAAGCTAGGTAGCCTTACTCAGTGCGCATGCGCGGCGCACTCCTCCAGAGTATATAAACCGTGGAACCTCATCTTTCGAATGTATGCACATCCTGGAGAATGCAGAGGGGAGGTAGGGCCTGGGTACAGGTAAAGTATATTTTCGTCTTAGGCAGTATAAACCAATTTCCTGGTTAACTGATGTTTTTTATATGCTGACGAAAAATACGTTAAAATTTACAGCATTTCAGCAGACCTAGTCAATCGAAGGTGGCGGGACCTCCATGATGAGTGCTTTAAAGCTCCTAGCTGGCACCTTTCGAGGTAGATGGTAGGTAGCTAAAGTTGAAATGGTTTAAGGGAAAAAGAAAAGGTGGACAATCGGAGTGTTGTTCAGATAGTGAAGGAGGGAGCAAAACCCATTGCATGGAGGCATGCGAGATGGCATGCAAGAAAGGATCGTAAAGGTTGTATGATGAAGCTTACAAGTTCAAGGGAAAAGGTAGGGACTGCTAAAATAGTTGAGAGGTCGACTAGCCGAATTACCCCTTAAGTGAAGTTACTTAGTCTTGGAAGTAGCCGATGGGTTTTTATCTTCACAGTGATGCGTGGAATAAGCCTCTGTCCCCATGATTGAATACAGTTGAATGGAGAGCAAAATATTTCGTGTAGAATGAAGTTTGTACATGGAAGGCGTATTTTTTTTTATTTTTAACGATGAACTAGGTAGAGGCGAAATAATTTAATACCTAATAGAGGAATTACGAAAACAAAGTTCAGGAGAGAAATTACGCACAATTTCAAAAAGACAGAATACTATTAGGCCTACCAGTATTCCTTGCGATTTTTCGACAGACTGGGGATGTCTGTTTCATCAGGTACTACCACAAACTTGAAAACTGGTTTCTAGATTTTCCTCGTCTTTTGAACACGGCGTTTCAATATGGCGACGCCTCCGGTATTCGTTAGGCTTACGGTCCCACTGATCTATAAGCATACTTGAAAATTCCGCTCTTAGGAGAAAACGGATTCCCGGATTTGAAGGGCCCTGTGGTGTTCATAAGGAGTGTTTCTTCCCAAATATCGTTGGATTGCGAGTGATTCCAGTCCTCTCAGATGCCTGTTAAAGGGGGAACTTAATTTTAGCAGGGTGACTGTTCTTTCCCATCCCATGTTTTGTCCCCCCCTTTGACAGGCATCTGAGAGGACTGGAGTCACTTGCAATCCAACAACATTTGAAAAGAAAAGCACCCCTTATGAACACAGAGCCCTTAAAACCCGGGAATATGTTTTCTCCTAAGAGCAGAATTTTCAAGCATGCTTACAGATCAGTGGAACCGTAAGCCATGCCATACTGAAATGCCGTGTTCAAATGACGAGGAAAATGTAGAAAGTTTTCAAGTTTGTAGTAGTGCCTGATGAAGACAGATGTTCCCAGTCGTTAAAAATTCGCAAGGAATACTGGTAATAGTATTCTTTCTTTCTCAAATTGTGCGTAATTTCTCTCCTGAACTTTGTTTTCGTAATCGTAAGATGAATCTCCACAGAGTAAAAACCGCTGCAGAATTTTCTAATAGACGAACTCGAGTTTCTTTGCAGTAGGTGCAAGGGAACCACAGACAAGAGTGCAAGGAAGAAAAAATGTACTAACGCTTAAAGCTGAAGAGATCCCGCTATCTGGTAAAATATGACGTTACTGAAGGAGGAGCGATTTTGACATTCCAAAGGACGAACTCGAGGAAGGGGAGAGAAAGAGAGAGAGGAGGAGGGGGGATATATATCTAATTATATTTGGTCTGAAGACTACGGTTCCCAGCGTAAAAAGTAAAGAATGCTAAGCTGATTAGGGTGACTATGGTAGCAGGCGAAAGCCCAGAGCCATTCCTTTGGCTTTCTTCCTGCGGTGCAAAGCAACTGGGTAGTAATTGTATTAGAAACTTGGAGTATCCCAGGATAGACAGGAATGAAGTGATCCGTGTTATCGTATTGCCAGACGGATAAATGTTGAAGGAGGCAGTTGGAACCGATGAACAGGGTCATTGCCCATACGGTTTTTGTTGTACCAGTAAAACTGGGTACATTTGGGGTAGTTATCGTCTCATCGGATCAGATATGGCTAGACGACGAGGAAGGTTGAGTGTCCCAAGGAATGTTCAGAGCTGGGGTGGAAGGAAGAACAGCGGCCGAAGGAGAAGAAAAGTCGATGGTGATACAGCGTGGATCTTGTGAGCATGGAGAACGCTTCCGTCGGCGACTGGAGGCAAGCGGAGATTGTACGGAGGGCGTAGAGTAGCCGAAATAGCGCAGTGAGCTAAACGCCAGCAGCGGCGAGGACTAGGTGTTAGTGGTGAGAGTCGTTTTAGTTTTGACTCGGCCAAAATTACTTTGGTTTGTAATTGGAATATTTTGGCTTGTAGTCATGAGTTCTCTATAGTAAGGGCTTGATTGGCAGCCCATAAGGTGTCTGCCTCCGATAAGAAACGCCACACTAAAGAAAGAGTGGAGGAAATGGAATTCAGCCGCGCTCGCTAACTTGAGGGATCTGTAATCCAAGGCACAAAGCCGCACGTAGTTTCAGTATGGAAGGAAACGAACGACGAGGTGGAACTTGTAGTGGGGCTGCCTTCGAATTGTTGGAGTGCGAAGGAGCACGCAGATGGAACTGTTGCCATAGGCATTAGGGGTGCTGTTGAAACATTTTCTGAAATCTTTACAGTGCTTGTTGTTGTTTGAGTGAGCTAAAGGAGGCTGGTTGTTCCCACGTGAAGGGTGAAGAGATGCAGACGGAGAAACTGTAGAAGCACGGTGTTTGATGGACATACCAATGGTCTTATTTAGTCATTTTGTCGAGAGGAAGTCGTCGAAGTGCCAGGTTTATCCTTTTGGGAAAGCCGTATTTTCCAGAAGTAATTCGTGGATCTCTTGTCCGCTGCTTGTTTGAATAGTTTTCTTGATTTAGCTTGTAATGAGCTATCTTCGTCCAATCGGTGGGGGGTGGAAGTAAGTAGTAGTCGCAGGAGCGATGACGCTGGCAGTAACGGTCGGACGAATATGATAAAACATATTCGAATATCCTTTCAACATTTTTTCATGTTTAAGCCCAACCCCCCTCCCCCCAAAAATAGTTTTCATTGAAGACCTGAGTATTATTTAGTCTATTGGTAATACACGGCATGACCGTCAGTTTAATTTAATCTACTACGCACAGCAACTTGGAAAGCATACATAACACAACCCCCAAAAATACTGCATTGCCTACTACAATACGGAATGACCAAGGTTGACCAATGTGTCTTTCCCTTTTCACGTATGACATTGAAGTTGACGCCATCTATCACGTTTCGACCATGGCTCCAGTTGACTTCCCCGTTCTTTAATTCTTAAATGTTTTAGGAAGAACTGCTGTGCTCATTCGTAATACCTCCCCTCCCCCCAACCTGCTTGCAAGTGAGCAGTACAGATTGGTTGGGAGGGAAGGGGGAATGGAAGGAAGCAATGTTCAGACTGGCAGGGACCAACTCCAAAATTACAAAAAAAATTGTAAAGTCATACAGAACTTATTTTGTGAATATTCGAATGGCATATATCATAATCGAATATGCTCTTAACAAACGAATATTCGTCCAACCACTAGCTGGCAAACTTGGTGTGGGTTAAGACATTGTTGTCCAGAGACAAAGGCTGGACATGAGCCCTTCTGTGGAGAGTAGCCAGGACGTAAAGAAGGCCGCGGTGATTTGGAAGGATCAGCCATGGCGATTGTTGTGGCTGGATAGAGTTGTTGTTGAAGGAAACGTGTAGCGTATCCTGTACTAGGTGTTGCAGAGACAAAGGAATGATAACATGCCCGTCAAAGGCATTGGTGAAAAGTAACGCCACGGGTTGCCGGTGGCAAATTCTGGAACTAATCAGCGTGGTCATGAGTATAAAGGACGAAGGATTCCTGTAGCCTTCGCTTGTAGGGTGAATGTTGACCAAGCAACAGTTGAAGGATTATGTGTCCTTCGTGTCTGAAGAATATCGTTGATCCGAAACGATATTGAGGTGAAGGTGATTAATTCTAAAGAGTTTCGCTGGTGAAGGAAGCGGTAAGAAGCGTAACAGGAATAATCTTCTTTAGTGTATTTTTAAGCAAAATATTCAACGCGAAGGTGGACTAAGGAGGGCAGTAGGCCAACGAGGCAGTAGACAGACGTAAACTTCAGGTTTTTTTTTAATGCAAAGAAGGTTGCTTGTAGACTTGGTTCAATAAGATGATGTTCCGATTACCCTATGCCCGCCCCCTACCGTCTTTTTCCTGACATTTTTTTTTTTTTTTTTGTGGAAGCTCGATGCAGGAACAGTCTCTAGAGGCGTAGATAAGAAGGAAGGGATGATCCTGAATTGGTTATGCATGCAATCCGTAACACAGGCAGAGCGTCTGTGATTTGATGAAGGCAAGGTGACAACGTCTACCGAGTTAGTACGGGTAGACGAAAGGCCTTCCTCGAAGGGTACAAGAAAGTCCAAGCGGAGAAGAGGTGGCTGAGAAGGGGCGACCACCAAGAGATATTCCGGTGCGGAGAACGAAGGAAAATTTGTTTTAATCGAAGAGCATACGTGATTTGAAGGACTGTCTTCTAATGGAATGACGGCTGGAGCCTCATCAGAAGATGATACTGTTGGTTGTATGGGAGAATGTTTTTTTGGATCGTGAAGGGGAGTATAAAGTCTTTGGGTAACCTTCTAATCTTCTTGCCTGAGAAAAATGCAAAGGTCAGAAGTATTGCGTTCAATGGAAATAATATGTCGTTGAGTAGTAAAGTTGATGCGAAGGACTACCTTCCAATAGAATAAGGTTTGGAGCCCTATCAGAAGATGATACTGTGGCAGGCATGGAAGAATGTTCTTCAGGTCATGGAGAAGAATGTGAACCCTTGGGTGACGAGTTCTGGACGAGAAAGGGATCAGAAGGCGAAGGGTCTTGTGTAGAATGAAAGTAACGTGTAGGTGAGCAGCATAGTTGATGCGAAGGACTGCCTTCTAAAAGAATGAAGGCCGGCGCTTCGTAAGACGACGATGCTGTTGGTATGGTAGAAGAAGGATGCGAAGGTGGAGGATCTTCCGTAGTATGGAAGTAACGAAGGAAGCGTGGCTATTGCAACGGAGGCCGTTTACAAAGGTCTTGTCAGAGGAAAAGGAGCGAAGAGCTCTTGGTCTATGAAGCTTTTGATGGGAAGGGCGAGCAACCCGAAGCAGGTAGCTAAAAATGTCGTGGAGGTAGTGATACGAAGATGCAGGGTAGATGAAGAGGGACCGTTTGGGAAAGTCACGGTGAGTGAGGGCGGCGACGGACACTCTGTGGTGGGATGTGTTCAATGCCCCCATAAGAGAGGTTGGGCGATGAAGCGGTGGTTGGTCTGGTATGTGAGTCGAAGTATGATAGAGTCTGAGAACTGCTAAGGGTAGCAGGAAGGCGAAGGTCACCATGTTATGGTGACACGTCAGGGAAAGGCGCAAGGACTTCGACTGTAGATCCAAAAGATCAGGTGCTGTCATGCTAATCCAAAACTTTTGGCTAGAAGGTCCTGGAAGCAAAGGGGTCCAAAGAAGAAGAAGCGAAGGCGGCAGGGTGTAAACCATGAGTCACTTTAGAGCGAAGGGGACAGTAGTACTGCCAGTTGAAGGCGCGAAGGAAAGTATGTTACTGGAGGGGAGAAAGCAACCACGCACGTGGCGGCAGAGAAGAAGAAAGATGAACTGACCGGCTCCACGGTTTATATGCTCGAGAGGAGTGCGCCACGCATGCACATTGAGAACAGCTACCTAGCTGGCAGGCCTCAGGGCCTGAAGATCATCTTCTCTGGGGAGATGCATTCGAAGAGGAATGCTATAAATGTACAGGTAATGAATATTTTTGCCGGCATATGAAAATCAATGTTTTTAGTCTGTAGGCCACAAAGGCTTCCTACTAGTCACAGTGAAGTTACTAATGTATACATACCCTCCACAGTCCCACAGATTTAGAACCAAATTTCCCAAGAATCGAACACTTGAGTACTCGACATCAACTGAAAAATAAAATTAAAATAATAAAGTTAACAAATTTTCTCACATTGTTGCAGTTACAATTTCGCAAATCCCTTCTCAAGGTCACGTGCTTTCCACAACAATTTGTGAATCTTTGTAAAATGACAGCTAATATGCAGACCTTGGTAATGTATTAAGCTCTCCTCTTGAACACCCAACTAGCCATTTCTAGTATTTAAGTCGGAATTTAAGTCGGTCTGTTGCCTACATCAATAATGAGGTCAATTTTGCGCAACATGTAATTTCCATCTTCCAGGGAAATTTTATCACAATAAATGTTCAAATTCCACGAATCGAAGACAAAAATTGGTAAATAATGCAAAGCTTTTGGCAAATTCCGTGCTAAAAACATTTTTTTTACCTTCATCCTAAAAGAAAAATTACCTTGAACATGGAAGTTCAAACACGTTAAACACTAAGTTTTACAAGAAAGTTGAGCTTATGTGTGTTTTACTTTCACTTGAACTTTTATTTTAATGGTGTTCATTGTCCAAAACAAGTTAAACAAAAGAAACATTTCCCAAATGCATGGAATTTAGTGCTTGATGCTTTAAAAGATTTTGCCATTTTTTTTCCAATCATTTTGAATAGTAGAATGCAGCCAGAATGCTTGGTGGTCTTATGCCCATGCTGCCAAACACAGGAAGCTGTAACACATGGACGAATGTCACGTTTCGCATCGTGTGGCCTGATCAAAATTACCAGGAAGGTTTTTTTCTTTGAGCAACATAAAAATTACATATTTATTGAAAACGTAAATTCAATATTTCTATAACCATAGACCACGTATGATGGTGATGTATATCAGTTACACTTAAGACATACCTGCCTAGTCTTGCTATACCACCTACCTGTCTTAAGACAACCCATTTTCGCAGTTTGGACGAGATTCAAACTCAAACCTTTTGATTACAACGCTGATGCCCTAACCATCAAGCTATTCAACTTGATGAAATACTCCAAGTTTAAAACATCTAATGAAATTATGATGTAATAGTTCGTTTGTTACCAATTGTTAATACGTAATCGACAATACCCTTCACCTTGCTGAGAATAAACATTCTCACCCTTATTCATTGCTACCTAGCTGCTTCACCTAACAACAGCATTTGCCGTTTAGCCAGAAGCATTGTTGTGCCTTAAAGCATTGCCTCCCATTGTTCAGTTTACGTTGTAGTCTTAGTAGTGCTCGCCGTGGAATTAGTTATAAATATAGAGGACATGTGTTTTTTTTTTGGAGGGGAGACTTACTTGTTGCGCCTAGACGGCGAGTGTCTCTTGCTATGTAGTTGGCAAATATAATAGACCGCATACTCGTCTTTCCTGAACCACTCTTCCCCATCAATAACACCTGAAAAATTGTAACATACTTTAAACCAAACTAAATAAGTCGCTCTGCAACAAATCTCTAACTAAAATCACAAATATTAGAAAACAGTATTTTTAGTAGATGGAAAAAGATCAAGAAATCTTGGAATAACTACCGTCTTCAAGATGGACAGATCTTTCACGTCTAGCCAGAACAACTAACACATTCATACCTACCCCAATGGTGAATGATGTGCTAGTTCAAAATAAACTAGGGCAATGTGATTTAAATAACACAGTGATGGGAGCAAAATAAGAAGCATTTGATGCTTTTCAGTCTCAAGTAGTGTGTCATTGTTTACGTTTAATGCCTGCGAACATGTAGAGCAGGGTGATTTTAGCCCCGTGATGGCAGCTCGGACAAACTACACTTCTAGAAGGATGGGTCACTCACGTCTAACTGAAATTCCTATCGCTTTCCACCTGCTCCAACAAAGGTCACAGCGCCTGTTCGAATTATGAGGCAAGCATAGGGCCAAAGGATTAAGAGCGAAACGTACAATCGCATCGCTGCTTCACAGAAACGTCTCTGTCTGAAGCTCGCCCTCAAGGACACCCATCCTAGCGAGGAAATGCAACTTCGCACAGCAGTTGACGAGTTTCACTTTCATGTTTCGCATTAACGTTTACATTTTGCGTCTGTGCAGGAGAAGGGCAGTTTTAGCCCCATGGTGGTGACAATTGCTGCTGTAAACATGTAATAACAATTTAAGGAGCATGCCGTTTACACAGTGGCGGATCTAAACTGGTGGGCGTGGTGGGTTTATCTGCAGCTGCAGCCACAACCCACCACTGGATCCGCCACTGTATACGTTTTGAGTGTGTGAGTGACTGACTTGTCCTACTTAAAGAGAGTAAGTTAGTCCAAGGCAGGAACGCTCACAGTTCTGAATGTTTTGTGTTATTTGTACAAGACTTACATTGCTACTGCGGTGAGTGACACGTCTCTCTCGAAGTGAGTAGGCTACTTGATCCAAGGCGGAATGCCCTACCTGCAGATGCTGGGCATGCTACCACTGCAAATCAGTGTTTGTTGTTTGGATGCAACACAGTCAACATGGTTGTGAAGAACTAACTGTCCCCCATAAAATAATACGTGCTCCCAATCTGAACGTATGTAGTCTAAATGTAGACTTCCCCGTAACTTTACTTAAGATTCCTTTAAGCAAATGACTAGGAGGTGGGGGGGGGGGGGGGGTACGTGTTGATTTAGTGATAAACATTTATTGCACTTTTTGTGTTGACAGTATTCAGCCGTACTACAAAAGTTTACAACAGCAACCTTAACGAAGGATATGTAGCTTTCTGGGTTTCCATTAAATATACCCCTTTTACTGTCACAATCTTGGATAAACAACTCACACAACCAGGCACATGATCACATCAGTCAGATAACTTAACGCACGTGACTGCAAAGATCTCATTCACGGGTTCCTAGATTCCATTGTAAAACACAAGCGATTAAGCACCCTACCGACGCAGACATTTTAAAAACAATATAATTCAAACCTTTTTCTTCATTCCTGAAGCTGGATATTGACCAAAACACTACGAAATCCTTTTGTTTACAACGAATTGCAAAAACAACCACAACTCCCGGTTATGCTCCAGTCCAAACGCGCGTCTTGTGATTCACCCTCGGTGTAAACTATTGGTGGCGCCGTCTAGTGAATATTTCAGTTTTCGCAAAACTAGTTTTTTAATATTTAAATGTATGAAAATTGCGTATAAACCCTGTGACTTGTTGAATTACAAAATATATTTTTTCAGTACGTAGTGCTTCGATCAAACACACTCAAAGAATACTTATTTCATGCACTGTAACTTGGGTTCGAGAGTAACTGCTTTATCAGTCTTTAGTTCGCCTAATTTTTTTTCATAGATATTCTGCAATTTAATAAAAAAAATATTAGTTTGTTTATTAATAACGTTAAAGTTTATCTGCTAAATAAAATTAGGTCTGATTTTCGTTTTGGTTTGTTTTCGTATGGTTTACGCTTGACACTCTTCGGGTGCGAGAGTGCGTTCCTATCAGCAGCAGCTTAGCAGCAGCGGAAGAGAATTCGTCAGCGGCGTTTCCTTTGGGAAGAGAAGAGGAATAAACAAATTGGACCTCGATTGGATTGGGATCGCAAGAAATGGCATCGGTCGAGGAGAATCAGTGTAAGTGTAAAATAAACTTCCTTCTTTTATATAAGATAAGACCAAAGATGTTTTGCCACGGACGGTTATTTTCCTTGATTTTTGTACGAAATGAGATAAAGGCGAGGAGCTCGGCAGAGAAGCTGCTATTCGGGCGGTGTGTCTGGATGCTGAGGTGCTTGTTAGCTGGAGAGGAATCTGACGTTCATCGCTTGTTTGATGAGGAGAAAATACGGTTAGGAAGAAATTAGGAGAAGAATTACGGCCGTTAAAAATGGAGTTAGCGTCATAAATCTTATTCCGGTAATGGCCTAAAAGGGTTGGGCACGTATTGATAGTGTTTGTGGGGGAACAATAGCTGAGCACAAAAGATCTACGATATTGCAAGAATATTTTATTCCGTATATCGTTGTTCAAAGTATGAAATAGTAATGTGTCATTGATTTTTAGGGAATTATTTATGTGCCTAACGAAAATTGAAAATGCGCTGCTTTCATTATAGTTTTTGGTACAAATTAATAATCACGAACAATCTAATAAAATTTGCTATTGTTGAATAGAAAACAACGAAGCTTATGGTATTGGTTTTAAAAAATCAGGTGTACCTTTTATAATAATAATAATATAATTTTTTTTAATAGAGGTATTTAGAGTTTAGCTTCGTTGTTGCTAGAAGTAAACCAGAGAAAATAAACGGAACGGCTTAATATTATTAACCAAACAGTCTTCTTGGATTAAGCGCATTTTGGTTTGGTTACGGTACACCATTTGTTGTCAAGGACTCGTTTAGTAGAAGCCAGCGTCGTATATTTTACGATCTTTTAATGGTCATGGTTTATTACCGTAAGCGTTACAGTTTTTCATTTTGTCGACTAGCGCTTAATACAGACGCGAAATAAAAACACGCATCCACTTCAAAATGAAAAAAATTGTACAATAATAATAAATAAAAAAAAAATCACTATAATAGTAGTAATGGTGCAAGTCTCTTCAACGGTAAATTAGTTAGGAAATGGATAAACACCAGGCTTTCATTGTTTACAGAAATCGTTAACGAATGGTATGATTCAGAGTTGGTTTGTATCGTGCGTAGGCTACTGCTGGGTTGGGCACGGAGATCGATGTTCAGGGCTCAACGAGTTGTACTGTTGTCGCGTCATAGCGGAAAATAACCCCACAAATCCCTAATCAATTAAGGCTATCGTTAAATGAATTTCCGAGATAAATGTGTATCAGGCCATCTTAAATCTTTGATATACATTTATCGCCTAAGCCCTTAAAGCCTTTTTAACGCGTACAAGCTTGTACAGATGGGTAGGGATGATTAGTCGGGACTTCCCAGCGTTATAAGATTGTGTGAATGTAGGGAAGGGCGTTGCCATGGTTTCCGAAGTCGGTCGTAGGCATCCCAGACGTTGTGGAGCCTGCGAAAATCGATTACCGAGTCTCGTGCCTTGCTGCGCGCGCGCTTTCTCTTCCTCCCCGTGCCCGACCAAGTCTTTATTGAAACGCTGCTTCACGTAGGTTCCAGTGATCTCGAAGAGCGATTACTTCTGGATGTGATAGCGGTCATCCAGAAATATAGGGTCTTAAAATTTAGACACGTAGCAATTGTCGAAATTTGTTTCATATTGTAACAATGAAGAAAAAATTAAAAAAGGTAAAACGCAGGCATATGGCGTTAGTGGCCTTGAGAGAATACAAACTGAGAATTGGAGAAAGAAAGAAAAATCTTCCCTGACAGGGAGATGAACCGAGGGTTATTCATTTCTAGCTAGTGAGCCCTTCTAGTAAGAAGAGGGTAGTCGGCTCGAGACTTAGATGGCGCAATTGTCTTTTCTATTTTTGATGCCTAGTCTGTTTCTGTCAAGGCTAGTTGAAATGCTACTATTTACTTCACTGCAGTGTTGTGTTTCGACTTTGCTATTGAGCTCACAGGGGCTCGGGGTAACTACACGTATCTGTATCCATGTGGCGTGCGCGTGACGACGTGACCCTGTGATTGAGCAGTGCAGCTTGTTCAAAAATATTTATCCTACGAAAAACCCTATAAAGGTAATGGGACCCATTAGGTGTTCGCCATACAAAGTAGTGATATCAGAGCCAAAATGGCTGCCACCAAATGTTTGGTCCGAACCGTGATCACTCAAGCTTAACTGACAATCACCGAGGTGTCAGTTAAGAGTGTGTGATCAGGGTTGGGACGGAAAACTTGGTGGCAGCCATTTTGGCTCTGATATCACTACTTTCTATGGCGAAAACTTGATAGGTCCCTTTTCCCTTACAGGGTCTTTGTATGATATCATCCCTTTTGGTTGTTTTATGGTTTTCCTTTAGTGCAAGTATTGATTGTGAGCTCCTTATGAAAACATAATTGGACATCGTTTCTTGAACAGCCTGAAGATAATCGTCACTTTGATATAATTAATGGTCACTAATTAATTATATTTCCGATAAAGTGCCCGTTTTGTTACATTTCATTGTTAAACAGAAACAACTGAGCACGATGAATTAGTTTAGGCTTATTTAGATTAATTTTTTCTATTTTTTTTTTTTTATTCAAGGGAGCGCTAGGCTAACCCTTCACGGATTTTCTTCCGTTAAACAGTTTAGTAGACGATGAGATATTTTATTTATTTTCAATAAGTTATAATAGCAATATAACATTTCGTTTTAATTGTGAAACGGAAACCATAAGTTAACCGAGGCTGCATTGTTACTCGGCTATGGAGGATTATTTTGATAACAGCAACAAGGGAAGGCTGCTTTCTCCTTCCAACTTTCTTCATGCTGAAGAAACAAATTTTTTGGGGGCAGATTGTATCACACAAAAACTCCACAAATGTAAAGGGAACCACCAAGTTATCACCACAGAAAAGTAGTAATATCAGACCCAAGTTTGTGGTCCGAACCGAGATTCCTCAAGCTTAAACGACTCCTGCAAATGCGTCATTTAAGACTTCCTGATCAGGATTGGAACGAGAAACCTGTTGCAGCTGGTTCTGGGAACCCTACTTTCTAGCACGAAAATTTGGCGGGTTCCTTTACCATTGTGTGGTTTTTGTACATTTGGTGGTCATTGGATTTAATGGTTTTGGTGGTGACAACGAACATGGTGTTCGGGGTTTAAACCCCGACTTGTGCCCAAGGAATATTACGGTTTTGCACTCAGCAATGATTTTTGAATTTCGACACCAACCCATCCACAGGACCCCTTGATAGTCACGACTAAGTTTGGGGTGGTTTCTTTCGCCGAACACAGTTATGGCGCAACTTTGGTCTCTTTAGTCCGTTCTGCTCGTAGTCTTCCTCACTTTTTTCCCCTGTTATCATCAGTGCTGCCAGTATCAGAATGTTATTCTAAAGTCAATTTACGGTCCGAGCCCCTTCACCTGAGAACACGTAGTCAGGGTTGGTGTTGGATCTCAAGACCTGACTCCAGCCAGGGCTTCTTTTTTCTTTTCTTTTTTTTTAAATTAATTTCTTTGAGCTTTAAGTTAGCCGAAGCAACTTAATGCTTGTATGGCTGAACCGGCTCAATTTTGAACATTTACCAGACTTTTACAGAAGAAGAAATGTCTGGTAAAGGGAAGTGCCAACCCGGGGATTCGATCCGCTGATCATCGTAGGGACCGAAAGATTGGCCAGAATAGTTCCTATAGCCGCTGAAGGAGCATGGTAGCCTCTCACGCTACCCTAGCCGGCAGTCCTGGCGGGAACTTTGCTAAGGTCCCCTTTCCAGGGGTTCGACCAGATTCGCAAACCTCCAGCAACCATGCAAGGCTCAATTCCCCCCCCCCCCCCATGCAAGGCTGAGCTCTCTCACAACTCAGCCACGATGACCACAAACCGTCAAACCTTCAAAACACGGCTTGGGAGCGTCCCCAAATTACGTACCGTAATGCTGGTTGTCGTCTTTTTTTTTTTTTTTTATACTCATTCCCCCTAGTAACAAGGTATAGCACTTAACAAGACTCATCCCATAACGATCCGCCCACTTTTCTTTTCGGTACACTTTTTTATTTACCTCTACTTCCTGCATAATTGAAGCATTCTTGGAATGACTAAGTGCCGTTCCAACTGGAGTTTTAGCCTTTTTACACAAGGAAGTAAAAAGAAAGTTCCAACTTTCACCCTATTTCTGCATTAATAAATCTCGTTGTTGTTATTGTATGTTGCTTACGTTGTTTTATTTATTAAGTAAAATATTGCCCGTTAGCAGTTTGTTACGCAACAAACTTTTTACCCCTCACTCCCCCTTGTCACAATTCTTAACGCCACGAACACCCCCTTCCTCGTATAGTGTTCCGTCATTTATGGACGCTCCCAGTCCAGTCGGGCTCTTGTGTGGGCGGGTCGAGGCGAAGTCTCGACTGAGTTAACAGAGGCCGACTTTTGCTGCCGTGTGGTAGCATACTTTCGGCATACTTTTGTCAAGAAAAAATGCATAAAAATTAAGTATCTTAGCATTTGCTCCAAATCAATTATCACTAACAAACAAAACACCAAATAGTGTGAAACAAAGGGAATCCCAACTTGCTATAATGAAGAATAAACCAGGATCTGAAAGCGCCACGACATATCATATGTACAACAAAAAGAATTATTATTTTGCCCTCTACAGGCATTTTAGAGTCCCTATCTTTCATGGGACACTTCATTGAACTGCGTAAACTATATCAAAGAAATGTTTTATAACTTGGCTTTACGTTGTAAAAATTGCATAGTGATTGATTATAAGGAAGGGAGTGCATGTGTAGTGAGAAACGAGCAAATTCCTTGGATTAACGTTCTTAAAATGTTTGTTAATGCTAAGATTTGGTTAGTATTAGAGGCTTAGTAAATAAAAGCTCAAAAAAGTTAAAATATATTTGATGGCCGTTTAAATTTTTTTAATCTTTTTTTTTTTGAGTTTACATCATCTGAATTGAAGCATTCCTTTAAAGACCCAAGTTTTAAAAGGACATACCTTCTCACTGTGTTCAAGCATCCTGCCCGAAATAGCCTTTGCAACATTTATACAGGTTAGAGTAAATGTAGCAAATCGTTTCTCACTAGGGAAAAACTAGGAAAATGAATGCCTTTGCAATATTGACACTCGTCTGAAGTAATGTTGCAAAACTGAGCCAAACAGGAAAGCTAACCGGGAGGAATGTACCTTTAAGTTACATACTGTGATTCTTTGGGCACTATCTGTCTTGGTGGTTAGTGCTTTTATATAATTGTGATGCACTGGAATCCCATATTTGTCGTTAAAAATATATCATCGGACGATTGGAGGGCCTTATGAACGTCACGTTCAAGGTTTTCACGGTCCTTCAAGCTAAACCTTTACGAAATCCCTGATTGTACTGATAGTGACCGAATGTTGGAAAATAAAAGAAATTATATCTTGCTTTGGATGTTGTGTTCATCGCGAATTTTTAGGGATGGTTTGTTCATCAATGCATACGTACAAATACTACTTTGGGAAATTGAGGAGCACGGTTCAAATTTTATCGGAAGAACTGCTTCAGTAGTGGATCTGAAAATCTAGGATTTTTTTACCTTGGGGACAATATTTTGGCTTGTTTTCAAGCAGAGCATGCCAGCGAGCATCTGAAATGAAGTGTAATATTGTTCATACAATAGGGGTGTATGATCTATACGAAATAAGCCTCCTTTTCACAATAACATCTCTTCGGAGAATTTTGTGGGCGATAAGGTGACCCTACTGATTAGCATGTGTGGGTAGGTGGGGGCCGGAGAAGAATCGGTGGACTTGAGTGATTAGATGTGACACTGCGTTTCAAATTCCTCAAGAGGATACATTTAAGAATGACGCAGTACTGATAATTCGGAGCAAGGCTGTCTCATAAACGTGCTAGTTTAATCATAGCAGGGTCGTGACGCAGCTTTAAAGTCCTTGAAAAGCGAAAATTCAAGCCTTGAAAAACCTAGGAACTTGAAATGTTGGCTGTTGGAGCATTGTACGGCCTTGAAGTTTGTTAGTGTACTTAGTTTGGAATGAGGTTAATGCCACAACACTAATATTAATTGAGGTATAAAGTTAAATAAATAAATAGAAATAGTTCATCAGTCAAATCTACTTTTTCTGAGAATGGTGCTTCACTCGGGTTAGACTGGGGACAGAAAACAGAGGTGCTGTGCAGTGCAAGCAATTCTTGCTGAAAGGGGCAGCCGAAAAGTACTGTTTCACTTTCTGTTAGGTGTGTATTCCTCCTATGCTGGAATTAAAAGGTAATTTTGAAAGCCTTCTGTGCAAAGAGCCTTGAAATTGTGACTTAGCTTTAAAAAGTCTCGAAAATAGTTTCGTTTGTAATTTACGAACCCTATCATAGGTTTTTAAGACTTTTTATATTTGTGTAATAAAATTGACTCTTTTTTTTTAATCAAATGGCGAAAAGCAGAGTTTGAGAGCCCATAATAGGAGACTGTTTGAATATTTCGATTTGGCTAATGAGGTACCTACAGAGGGTAGCCAAGTGCATTTGGTTGAGGAGGGGGGCATCCACATCAGCTAGGCTAGCTGCAAGATTCCCCTGTGGGGTCCGAGACATTTGTAAGTCAATATATTAGTATCTTGAAATCTGTTGTAAGATTTCTGTCTGAAAAGCGTTAGCTACACCACTCGAATGTTGTGCAAATGCGACACAGCCTGAAATTAGACCTTCACTGTAGACCTTTGCTTTTTCAGTCTATAACAAAGAAAGTAATGGCTTTTGAACAAGTTGTGAAATATTACTGAGGCTCTAGCGTATAGTTTTTAACGATATTTACGATGTTATTTACATAATCCAAGATATTAACGAGTTCAGAAAAACAATATTTCTTTTATAGGTAGAAAAATGAACTACTTAAAATAAGTACTTATATTTGTAAGTTTGCCTATTATTATGGTGTCTTAATCTGTTTTTGTTGCCTAGTGCTTACTAACCGTTTAATCAGTGTCTATAATCAGTCCCACGCCAGTGTCAAAGGTCAACCCTGGATTGATTGAACTTAAGCTGTTTTTCCATGTGACTATCTAGTTTGTTAGACGTTATAAAGACGATTCGATGCATAGTTGAATGTTCTTACACCGAATGTTCACCGAATGAACATAGTCGAATGTTCTTATGAGTCTGAATTATTGGAATATTACTGTGTGAGGCAGCTGGGCTCAATGAGTAAAATTCTCTAGTTTCTCTCCTTTTATACAATTTTCAGCTATTTTATCATACTCCCGTAATGGATATATTTGTGCTTAATTCCATCTAAATTAATACAATTAATGTTAATGAATGATTTATATTGTATCAGATTAGGGGCTTGTAAAGAATACTGGGAGCGAGGAGTATTAGACACCATTAAAGTCTCTACAATGTGTGATGGATTACAACGCCCAACTTGGCGAATTTTTGTACTACAAATTGCATATAAGGAATTTTTACAACGGCATGACTTTCGTGTGATGAAAGCTCAGTAGACAAATCTGTTAGTTTATATATGTAAGGGACTGGTCGTTATTTATGTCCGGTGAGGAAACAAAATACGACCACCAAATTTTCGATAACCTCTTTCTCCCCCCCCCCCCCCTTTCAAAACCCTGAAAAAATCTTGGAATGCCTCACGCAAGGTTCAAAAACAGTAGCAAATTAAGAGGGTAGGCCTAGCCCTAGTTTAAAATGTTCTGTAAAATACCGATGTTTGGTTGAGTTAAAAATTTTCCATAAAACACCGACGTTCCTTAAACTCATCTTGTGTCAAGTTTCATATGTTAAATATGACGAACGCAGTGTTTACTCGTATGCCAAAACCCCTAATATGGTCAGCACCTGTAAGATCAAAAGGTACTTTGAACCTTACTTTGGCATCCTCTTCCCTAAGCCGGAGTTGCGGGCAGCTACTGAGGTCGACCGTCCCTAAAGCTGCCTCGAGTAAGAAACTAATCTTGTTTGTCTTCTCTAGAAATAAAGAATTCAAAGAACAGGGAGAATTGTGGGGTATTAATCCACTTGGCATTTAAACATATTTCTTTTTACCCTGGTTATCATTTTTTGACTCCTTTTTTTTTTTAATAAATTTCTTGGAGCCTTAAGTCATGTGAAACAAACTAATGCTCATATAGATGAACCGGCTCAATTTTGAACAATAATAGATGTTTTTAAAGGAAGAAAAGTACGGGGTGGGGCAAACCAACGGATGCGAACCGGGAAACTTCCAATCACTGCTAGGGGGCCAAAATAATGTTCAGAACAGGCAAGATTACACACCATAGCTGCTGAAGGAGCATGGTAGTCTCTCACACTACCCTGGCTGGCAGACTTTGCCAGGGTTCCCCTTTCCAGGCATCGGCCAGATAAACTCCTTTAGGAAGTTAAGCTTGTCTGGCACCGCTCACCCTCGAAGACCACCACACCCGGACAATTGTGGAACATTTTCTTTATCCACGTGATTTTCTCGAAAATAGACTTTCTGCGAAAGTTCGTATGATATTTCATGATTGGTTGTTTATTGTGTATAGTGGGAAAAATCTTGTGCTACAGAAGTGAATTTCGGCAAACGGACCTCACAGACCTAAGTGTCGAGATTTTAAAGCCTTTTATTAAATGTTTTGTGGGTGACCCTGCTATTGCACAGGAACTTTTGCGACCACAAAATTTTCGATGTCCCCCGCCCTTCCAGACCCTGAAAAAAATCTAAATCCCCCATCAAGGTCCAAAAATAATGATGCGCTTTTTGTATACCTATTGAGACTGCAGATGATTTCCTGCACCCAACATTGGTGCTGTAGCCAAATTAAGTCACTAGCTCTCCACACCGACAGTAACCAATAGTTGTAAGGAAACGTGTCTCGTTTGTAACGAAAAGACACATTGGGTTAAAAATGTTCCTTTTACCCACATCCGTAACATGGCAAGCACCGAAAGACAGAAGAAGCCAGGAAACCAGGTGCCAAGGTTTTTCTACAAAGTTCTTTGTAAAACCTATACTTGTAAAATTGGTACTAATAGTTTCAAAACCTTATAAACACTCACATGATGGTGGGTGTCTCGGGGGCTTCTCCCCCCCCCCCCCCAACTGAGGCGTTTTTAGAAATGTTGACTGCTGAAAGTGCCATTTTGAGGTCCAAAAATTACGTTTTCTTCTAGTTTGGTCATAGTTGACACCTCCCTCCCTTGACGGACCTGAAAAATTTATGACCCCCCCTCGAGAGGGTCCAAAAAATTCATGATTCCCCTAATTCCGGCGGGCGGGCGCGGGGCGATAAATACTGACCGGTCCCTAAGTTTCTTTAATAAAATATTTGCATGAACTGGCTAACAAACGCCGATTTTTGCTTACTCAATCAGTTCTTCCTCCTTCAATCGTTCCTCCCTTGGTTAGAGTAAATATACCCAATAAAGCTAGAATTGTTTAAAAAATAAACAAACAATGCTATTTTCCCTGAAAGTCCTCATCTACGAAATAAATACGCCTTTCTATCGTTTCAGGCTGACAATTTCGAAGGCAGAACGTAGCTAATTTGGTTTAAAATTATAGGCGCGTAGCTGAATCACGGATTCTTGCATTTTGCTCCACAAACCGTCCTTAGAAACGATAACTTGATTATCAAATTATACATATACTGTTGGCGTAATGAAGTAACCTTGTACTTCGTGAACGTTTTTCGTTTTTTTTCCCTTCTTTGAGCAAAATAAAAATGACTTATTTTGTTTAAAGCATGAAGTCAATATCTCTGCAACCATAGACCACACGCAGAGCTATTTTATACCAGCCTAGTGTTACCTATACCTCCTCCTACTCATTTTGGCTGCTTGGAAGGGATTCGAACTTGCAACCTTTAGATTAGTATGCTTAAGCCATCAAGCATAACATGTAATATTTCGGTTGTTACTGAAAATACTGATCGTTCCCACTTCATGTGCGAGTTCCTGTATATTTTTTTCCTTTCGACCCCCTACCCCCTTCGTGGGTGGGGGCCGTTGAACATTGTGTTCTTGTGCGGTGTTCGGAAAGGCACTAAATGGAAGGAAAACGAAAGTATAATATTGGGTCAACAGTCAATAACCGCAAGCAGCAACTGGCTGTCCGCAATTGGCTGTTTGCCGTGACGTCACCACGAGTTAGCCAATAACGAGCGAGAGCAACGGCTATTTGGCCGTCTGATTGGACTAGCCCAGTCACGTGACATGCACGTCACAGCAAACAGCCATGGCGTGTGGTATAGATGCGTGTAACACTGCAAGGAAACTTTCTAGATTGACTAACCAGTCTTGCTAGGCGGACCACGCACAATGCATACTTCCTGGAGGAAATTAAAAGCATACGCAGCTTTCATTTCCTCCTGTTACTTCTTATAAGCTGACCGAGCGAACGAAGTGAGTGACGTCGTCCCGTTTTAAATCTATCGTGGTTGTAATACGTGAACTAGTTCTAACGAAATTTGGTAGGAATATTCTTTGAGCTTAGATCGACTGACGTATAAGCATGATTTTATACACACTGTAAAAATTCAAAAATCCGACAGAAAATGGCATCCAAAATACAGCGTTTCACTTTTAACATTGAAAGTAGCTGGTACGAATAATATTCAGGATGAATTTTCTTCTCATGCAGCTTAAGGTAACCTTCTGAACCAAATTCGTCATTCGTGCAGTTTGGGCAAGTCGAAAATCCAGTACTGATCGTAGGGATGTTTTTTCTATGGTGGTCCTGATAACAGGGTTGCCTTTTTTTTTAGCAGTGCCATGTGAGGCATGTCTAATAACACTCGACAGGTGTCCACCGTTGTTTGAGACCATGGTGGCTTGTCTTCCACTAGTCTCATGCCATGGGTGGATTGTGGTTCGCGTGGGTGGTAGTTGGTTATTTGCGCGGAGCCCATTGCGCTTTAACCATGGTAACCTACTAACAATGCTAACGTTGGTCACTGGCTATAAATAACTCAGGTGTTGAAATACAAAGATGCAAGTGCTACATTTGATCGTTAAAGTGATGTTACCAGTGAAACTCGAAGTTCGAGCGTGCAGCAGAAGCAAGATTCTTCGCCCCCTACTCCCCCCTCCCTTAAACACCTATTACCTATCGCCCCCCCCCCCTCTCCCAATTGCAGTGGAGTGGAGATACGGTGTGTGAAGACTATTGTAAACTTCCTTACTTACCTATAGTAAAAAGCCCGAACCAAATTGGGCCGTGCAGCCGGAGCAAGTCTCTTCACCCCCTAATAATGAAGAACACTACCTACAACTCAATTCCATTTTCAGGCAGTCATGTGTACAGAGCAACGACAGCAACTTCTTACTGGTGGCGATGATAACGTCTGGAGCCTGTCGTTGAGCTAGCTGCAAGGTGCACGTGGAGGCATGGAAGTATCATTGGCTTAGTTTGTCAAGCCACTTATGCGAGAGCAGATTTCTTAGGCCCAAACAAATAGTTGTTTTGTTCAATCCCTTAGGCTGGGAAATATATATTAAGGTTAGGGAAATATGTATTAAGGTTATAAACCGGAAAAGAAAAAAAATTCAACTTGCTGAAAATGGTAGCAGCTGCCAACAAAGTGCATCTTGCAACCACAGCTCCAGTGGTGGCGCCACG